>JAVJIF010011499.1:0-151076 GCA_038442645.1 Agave tequilana | reverse complement strand
TTTACTGTTGAAGAGTGCTGGAGGCAAGGTACGTACGCATTGCATGTAGAATAGGATTCATCTCTTGGTTGATTTTCTGCTTTGAGTAATTCTTATCTATTTATCTTGTACACTTGCACTAATTCATCTTAAGGGCATAACCCATTAACAAGATAAGGTGGGGATTTCATCACCCTTCCTTAGCCCAAAATCATATCCCGAGCACTCACTAACCCAAGCCTAACTTAAAAATTAGTAGACGTTGGCCCTAGGGACACCTCGGACTCAATAGGAGATTATCCTAAGGGGAACGGTGTTGGAAGTTGACTCCTGCCAAATCAGTGTCTAGGAAGGGGATTGAGGGCCGAAAGCCCGAAGTGTGGTGGTTATTTAATTAAGGAACGTCTTTGACGGAAAACCTCCCACCACTCTTGCCCTGACCTGGCTGATTAACTTGTGGTCAAAGTCTGCACCCGACCTCCCGTGGACAGTCTAACCAGTTAGGAGTCGTCTAGGTCATAGGTCTACCCTAACTTAGATTAGAATTTTTCTTTGTGTTTGTTTATTTGTTTTGTTTGTGTTGGTGTGATATGGCATATAATAATAATTCCAATTTTAATCCATATTACACCCCTAACTATTATTCGGATATTACCAACCCGGCATACCCTAACTTTGACCAATCTAGTGTGCCGGAATGGTCTTATCCGAATGAATATAACCCACACACTCCATCTTATGACTATAATCTTCATAATAATTTCAACTCGTCACAGAGTTCATGGGGTTTCGAGTCCCCCGAGTCTAATTCTCAACCTAATTGTCCTTCATATCCATCTAGTCCACATTCTTCCCAAAATTCATACTCAGATCCACCCATTCAGAATAGAAATCCATCTATCTTGGAAATGATGAGTAGGAATGAGTCCAAGCAAAAATCACCATCAATTTTAGACATGATGATACGTGAGTCCACCGACTCACAAATTTATCACGATTACCCGTCCTATTTTCAAGTCCAATCAGAATATGATCCACCTATCGACTATGAAGGGATGCTAGCTGCCATGACTGAGGCTAAATTAGCCCGTGATCATGACATAGATTTGATGGTGGAATGCTTACACCGGCCGGCTGATTCTGATATCGATGACCACTTGATTAGAGCCGACGAACCAAGTTGCTTGGAACAACAAGTTTCTAATTCAGTACCATCTTGTGAACTTGCCGAAACTTCAAATTCTGATAATTTGGCAAGTTTTTCCTTTCCCGAATTAGAACTCGAATGTGACCTAGATTCTCAAATCTATGATCAAGTTCAAATTCCTGAATCATTATTGACTCCTGTTTTGTTACCCGACTTAGGTAATATTTTAGAGTCAGTTTTGATTCCCACATCTATCATTCCTGAACTTGAATCACCACCATTGAGTCACATTCCATTGTGGGAAGATGATTGTGGACTTGAGTTTTAATTTTTTGACTTGGACCCACTTCTCGAACTTAGCCCGACTCCTGAGCCCTTACTTGATTTGAGCTTCTTCCCTGAGTCAGTATTCGTTCCCGTACTTCCCATGTCCAAGTCAATCATTCCATCTTTTCATACTCCATTTTGGGACAAGGAGGTTGAGACAATTAACTCTGAAATTTATTATGAAATTTGGAAATTTGATGGGGTGGAAATTCTAAAAAATGATTATACATATATTTTAGTGGGTTATGTAAGGAAAGTTTCTGGTGGGTTCCACCAAATTATCTGTTATCTTGATTGGGCCGCATTTCGTGGACCAATTAGACCACCTCCGGAACCACCACCCTAAGGTAACTTCCGCCTTCCCTTGTTCTGTTTCATGCATATATGCATTCATTCATACATTGAGGACAATGCATGAGATAAGTGTGGGGGTGGGCTTTACTAACATACTAACATAGGTAGACACTAACAAAATTTGCTAATAAAAAAAATTTTAAAAAAAAATGTTATAAAAAGGAAATATTTTGACTTATTTTTTGAAAGAAATCTAAGTTAGTTTTAAGGATTAGGAAAATCATGATTAGGATTTCTAAAAACTTGGTCAAAATAAATAAATTGTTTAATTTTTAGGTATAGGAGAGAAATTGAATAAATAATTAGTCTTGATTTTTACCTTAATGAAATGTGCATACCAATGCATATCTAGGATTCTAAGACAAAGACCTTGTGCCTCATAAAAAAAATAATAATAAAAAAAAAGGAAAAAAAAAAATAATTCACCAATTAAGCTGATACATGTGCCTCAAGAAGCATAAGTATTCATGCCTAAAGGTGAGTAAATAAAATAAGGTCCTTAGTTTTGGGGCCTAATTCACTCGAATTTGAGTCCGCGGGTGTTTTCTCACTTGGTGCCCTAAAGCCGACCGGTTTGGGAGCCACCGACTTTAAGTTCGCTACATGGGTGGATTAGAAAGTCCGAGGGAACTAAGGAAAAATTACTTATATGTACTAACACATCTAATAATCAATTAGTTAGGTATTAGGGCCTCAAGAAGCCTTGATACTTATACGAAAGAAAATTAGATGAGTTATACATGCCAAAAAAAAAAAAAAAAAATTATATTAACACATCTAATAATCAATTAGTTAGGTATTAGGGCCTCAAGAAGCCTTGATACTTACACGAAAGAAAATTAGATGAGTTATAAAAATAATAAAGAGGCATGAGAGTCCAAGTTAAGGAATTCCTAGTAAAAACATAAGGATGCATATGATTTTTGGTAACGAAAAAGACTATATTAGAAATTCAATTTTAATTCTTACCTAAAATGGAAAACAATTAACTTTATTAAGACTAAGTTTAAAGAATGAATAAAAATGATAATCCTAAAACTTATAGACTACTTAGTCTCTTCAAATATAATTCAAATATTTTCCTTTTTATGGATTTTGTGGGTGTAATCCGCTGAAAACCCTCACGAGACAACACTCGTCCTCTAGGGTAACCTAGAGGTTTAACGGCTTGTTGCACGTGCTAAGTGCAATCGTGATTCCTACGAAAGTGAGTTAGCTTAGATTAACTTTTCATTTCTTTTTCTTTTTCTTTGTTTTTACTCGAGGACGAGCAAAAAGATAAGTGTGGGGGTGTGATTGGTAGTCAAAAGTGCATTTTTATCATCATATTTATTCATTTAATTCTGCACAATTATTAATATTTTGTGATTTATTGTGTGCAGGCCTCGAAATAATAAAAAGAAAGAAATAAAGCTTAAAGAGCCCAAAAGCCCAGATCCAAGCCCATATTTGAAGCCCAAGAGTCAAAGTGCAAATATCAATTGTCAAAGTGCAATTATGCAAGGGCTAAAGTTGCAATTATTAAAGTTGAGGGAAGGATAGAATTCTACCCAACCCTAAACTCGTGCAGGATGAGCATAAAAGCCAAAGATGAGAAGGAAATTCGTGGGAGGAAGATTTGAAGAAATCTGGATTAAGGGTAACTTGATTACCAAGTTACCTCGAAAATCCAGATTTAAAAGGCCAGGATTAAAATTCCAGAAGCAGAAGCCCACAGGGACGGACCAGGAGAGGCCACGCGCCAAAGCGCGTGGCCAGCAGCCACTTAACTGCCGCGGAGGCGCGGCAAAAGCCGCGCATCCGCGGCAATACAGATGAGATGGAATACCAATTTTTGTGGGCAAGTTCGTCCGGGACTCTTCTCTCTTCTACACTATAAATATCTCTGCAAAGTGCAACGTACGGAGTGTCCAGAGGCGAGCCAAGGCCAAAGTTAGGTTTTTTCTAGGGTTTCTTCCTTTGTAGTTAGATTTTCTTTTCTTTTTATTTTAAAGAGAGAGAGAGATGATTATATTGAGGGTGACACTGATGTATCTTTCTCTCTGCCATGGATTAAAGCAATAAAGGTATTATTTTGTTTTGTTTCTTATTTCTATGTTTTACTTTTATTCTTGTTTGCTATTTCTTTTTCTCTTTTCATCTCTGTGATTGGTGATGAGCATGCAAGCGATTACCGAACCATAAGTATACCGAAGATCGGGGTTCCAACGATATTCCATGGCGATGTTCTCCTCCTCGAGGCGTATCAACTCATGCTTGCCCAAGGCTTGATGACCTAATGCGACAACGGACTGAGTTCGATCCCAAGGTTCATACGTTCAACGCCTCCGAAAAACGGTAGAAAGTATTAGGTTTTCACTTATTTTCTCCAACTCAAGTAAGTTTTCTTTTCTTCTTTTTTATTTCTTTTTGTAGATTAAATCCATCTCTCTCCATATTCTTTTCTTCGATCCATTGTAAATACCACAACTCATTGTAAATACCATCGTGACTAACAAATTAACTAAAAAAGATAAATTTTTAGAGAAACTTGCTTAACGCTTCTATCGCAGTCCCTCCTTGAGGATCACGACCCGCATAGCCTTGCTACCGCGGATTAGAACTGAGAACCTCGCACACCTTTAATTCTTAAATCTAATATTTTATTTTTGCGTGCAGGAAATCTCAGTCAACAAATTGGCGCCGTTGCCGGGGAAGGACGGTAAGTTTATCTCTAAAACAAAAATTTAATTTTTAACTAATTCTTTATTCTTTTCTGTTTGCAGGTTTGGAGAACAGGAAACAGAAACAGAGCAGCAGCTGTGATTGGTAGTCAAAAGTGCATTTTTATCATCATATTTACCATCACATTTTCATATTTATTCATTTAATTCTGCACAATTATTAATATTTTGTGATTTATTGTGTGCAGGCCTCGAAATAATAAAAGAAAGAAATAAAGCTTAAAGAGCCCAAAAGCCCAGATCCAAGCCCATATTTGAAGCCCAAGAGTCAAAGTGCAAATATCAATTGTCAAAGTGCAATTATGCAAGGGCTAAAGTTGCAATTATTAAAGTTGAGGGAAGGATAGAATTCTACCCAACCCTAAACTCGTGCAGGATGAGCATAAAAGCCAAAGATGAGAAGGAAATTCGTGGGAGGAAGATTTGAAGAAATCTGGATTAAGGGTAACTTGATTACCAAGTTACCTCGAAAATCCAGATTTAAAAGGCCAGGATTAAAATTCCAGAAGCAGAAGCCCACATGGACGGACCAAGAGAGGCCACGCGCCAAAGCGCGTGGCCAGCAGCCACTTAACTGCCGCGGAGGCGCGGCAAAAGCCGCGCATCCGCGGCAATACAGATGAGATGGAATACCAATTTTTGTGGGCAAGTTCGTCCGGGACTCTTCTCTCTTCTACACTATAAATATCTCTGCAAAGTGCAACGTACGGAGTGTCCAGAGGCGAGCCAAGGGCCAAAGTTAGGTTTTTTCTAGGGTTTCTTCCTTTGTAGTTAGATTTTCTTTTCTTTTTATTTTAAAGAGAGAGAGAGATGATTATATTGAGGGTGACACTGATGTATCTTCTCTTCTCTGCCATGGATTAAAGCAATAAAGGTATTATTTTGTTTTGTTTCTTATTTCTATGTTTTACTTTTATTCTTGTTTGCTATTTCTTTTTCTCTTTTCATCTCTGTGATTGGTGATGAGCATGCAAGCGATTACGAACCATAAGTATACCGAAGATCGGGGTTCCAACGATATTCCATGGCGATGTTCTCCTCCTCGAGGCGTATCAACTCATGCTTGCCCAAGGCTTGATGACCTAATGCGACAACGGACTGAGTTCGATCCCAAGGTTCATACGTTCAACGCCTCCGAAAAACGGTAGAAAGTATTAGGTTTTCACTTATTTTCTCCAACTCAAGTAAGTTTTCTTTTCTTCTTTTTTATTCTTTTTTGTAGATTAAATCCATCTCTCTCCATATTCTTTTCTTCGATCCATTGTAAATACCACAACTCATTGTAAATACCATCGTGACTAACAAATTAACTAAAAAAGATAAATTTTTAGAGAAACTTGCTTAACGCTTCTATCGCAGTCCCTCCTTGAGGATCACGACCCGCATAGCCTTGCTACCGCGGATTAGAACTGAGAACCTCGCACACCTTTAATTCTTAAATCTAATATTTTATTTTTGCGTGCAGGAAATCTCAGTCAACAAATTGGCGCCGTTGCCGGGGAAGGACGGTAAGTTTATCTCTAAAACAAAAATTTAATTTTTAACTAATTCTTTATTCTTTTCTGTTTGCAGGTTTGGAGAACAGGAAACAGAAACAGAGCAGCAGCAAGGACATACAGCAACCCGTTGCCTCTGCCCTCGAAGGCAGAGCACGAGGGCCTGCAAGTTTGTCGCGGAAACGCGGCCAGAGCCGCGGATCCGCGGCAAGTGCAGTGAACTACTAATTCAGTTTTTTGCAGATTGCTGAAATTTGAGATTACTGCTTACTGCTCTATTCTGTTTTGTTCTGTGATATACCTGTAAATTGCTAATAATTCAACAGTAAATCATTGGTTGTTAAAAATAAAATTTGATTAGACGTTTGCATATTAGGCACGTGTCTTTTCAATAATTTTTATTTACTGTTGAAGAGTGCTGGAGAAGCAAGGTACGTACGCATTGCATGTAGAATAGGATTCATCTCTTGGTTGATTTTCTGCATTGAGTGATTCTTATCTATTTATCTTGTACACTTGCACTAATTCATCTTAAGGGCATAACCCATTAACAAGATAAGGTGGGGATTTCATCACCCTTCCTTAGCCCAAAAATCATATCCCGAGCACTCACTAACCCAAGCCTAACATAAAAATTAGTAGACGTTGGCCCTAGGACACTCGGACTCAATTAGGAGATTATCCTAAGGGGGAACGGTGTTGGAAGTGGACTCTTGCCAAATCAGTGTCTAGGAAGGGGATTGAGGGCCGAAAGCCCGAAGTGTGGTGGTTATTTAATTAAGGAACGTCTTTGACGGAAAACCTCCCACCACTCTTGCCCCGACCTGGCTGATTAACTTGTGGTCAAAGTCTACACCCTACCTCCCGTGGACAGTCTAACCAGTTAGGAGTCGTCTAGGTCTAGGTCTACCCTAACTTAGGTTAGAAATTTTTCTTTTTTGTTTGTTTTTTTTCTTTTGTTTGTGATTGTGTGATATGGCCTATAACAACAATTTTTTCAATTTTAATGAGGATCCATGTTACACACCAACCTCTTATTCGGATATTACCAACCCGGCATATCATAACTTTGACCAACCTAGTGTGCCAGATTGGTCTTATCCGAATCATTACATGCCCCAGTCCCAATACTATGAACAAGATTGGAATAATCATCACTACTCTTCACAGAGTCAATGGGAATTCAACACCCCTGAGCCATATGGTCAACCACCTGTTCAACCAGTATCTTCATATACGTCTTTTCCCACATCACCAAGGTTTCAGTCCTCCATTGATCTATTCGATGGGTTAGAAGAAAAAGTGGATCGGTTGCAAGATACAATGAATGATCAAATTTCTAGACTTTCAAACATTCTTGAGCATCTTGATAGGAACCAAGAATCATTCTGTCTAGAAGACCTTGATCAAAATTCAATTTCATCACATCAATATGAACTTGCTCACCCCAATCCTTGGACAAATTGGCTAGTTTTAATTTCAATGAGATTGAATTAGACTATGAATGTGAACCCGATCCCCAACTTTGTGATTCAGTTTCCATCTTCGAATCTATGTTGACTCCAGTATCCTTACCCAATTTGGACCAATTTTCTGAGCCAACATTTATTCCCATACCCATAGATCATGAAATTGAATCACCCATTTTTGATGATCATATTGAACTTGACCAATTGTGCAATTTTGAAAGTCCCATGGAAAAATTGGCAAGTTCCCATTTTTATGAGATTGAAACTAATGAGATATGTGACCTAGATTCCCAAATCTATGATCAAGTTCAAATTCCCGAATCATTATTGACTCCTGTTTTGTTACCCGACTTAGGTAATATTTTAGAGTCAGTTTTGATTCCCACACCTATCATTCCTGAACTTGAATCACCAACATTGAGTCACATTCCATTGTGGGAAAATGATTGTAGACTTGAGTTTCAATTTCTCGACTTGGACCCACTTCTTGATCCTAGCCGACTCCTGAACCTTTACTTGATTTGAGTTTCTTTCCTGAGTCGGTATTAGATCCTGAACCTATCATTCTTGAGTCCAAGTCAACCATTCTACCAAGTCACATTCTTTTGTTGGACATAGGTATAGACCATGACTCTGTGATGATTTTCCAGGACTGGTCATGTAAAGGGAGTAAGTTTCACGAGAGGATCTTCCATGATCCTATTCATTCTGGGGACTGTAAATATGTAAATAAAAAAGAGGTCAATAAAGGTAGGTCCCGTGAACTACCACGTTATCTTGTTTGGGCCGCATTTCGTGGACCAATTAGACCACCACCGGAACCACCCCCTAAGGTAATTTTCCGCCTTCCCATATTCTTTTTCATGCATATATGCATTCATTCATACATTGAGGACAATGCATGAGATAAGTGTGGGGGTGGGTTTTACTAACATACTTACATAGGTAGAAACTAAAAAAAAAAATTGCTAAAAAAAAAAAAATCTGAAAAAAAAAATTTAAAAAAAAAATGATATAAAAAGGAAATATTTTGACTTATTTTTTGAAAGAAATCTAAGTTAGTTTTAAGGATTAGGAAAATCATGATTAGGATTTCTAAAAACTTGGTCAAAATAAATAAATTGTTTAAATTTTAGGTATAAGAGAGAAATTGAATAAATAATTAGTCTTGATTTTTACCTTAATGAAATGTGCATACCTAATGCATATCTAGGATTCTAAGACAAAGACCTTGTGCCTCATATAAAAAAAATATATATATATAAATAAAAAAAAAATATCGCCAATTAAGCTGATACATGTGCCTCAAGAAGCATAAGTATTCATGCCTAAAGGTGAGTAAATAAAAATAAAGTCCTTAGTTTTGTGGCCTAATTCATTCGAATTTGAGTCCGCGGGGTGTTTTCTCACCTGGTGCCCTAAAGCCGACCGGTTTGGGAGCCACCGACTTTAAGTTCGCTACATGGGTGGATTAGAAAGCCTAAGAAAACTGAGAAATATTATACATGTATTAACACATCTAATAGTCAATTAGTTAGGTATGAGGGCCTCAAGAAGCCTTGATACTTATACGAAAGAAAATAAGATGAGTTATACATGCCAAAAAAAAAAAAATATTAACACATCTAATAGTCAATTAGTTAGGTATGAGGGCCTCAAGAAGCCTTGATACTTACACGAAAGAAAATTAGATGATGTTATAAAAATGATAAAGAGGCATGAGAGTCCAAGTTAAGGAATTCCTAGATTCATAAGGATGCATATGATTTTTGGTAACGAAAAAGACTATATTAGAAATTCAATTTTAATCCTTACCTAAAATGAATAACAATTGACTTTATAAAGACTAGGTTTGAAGAATGAATAAAAATGATAATCCTAAAACTTATAGACTACTTAGTCTCTTCAATAATAATTCAAATATTTTCCTTTTTATGGATTTTGTGGGTGCAATCCGCTGAAAACCCTCACGAGACAACACTCGTCCTCTAGGGTAACCTAGAGGTTTAACGGCTTGTTGCACGTGCTAAGTGCAATCGTGATTCCTACGAAAGTGAGTTAGGTTAGATTAACTTTTTCTTTTTCTTTGTTTTTACTCGAGGACGAGCAAAAAGATAAGTGTGGGGGTGTGATTGGTAGTCAAAAATGCATTTTTATCATCATATTTACCATCACATTTTCATATTTATTCATTTAATTCTGCACAATTATTAATATTTTGTTATTTATTGTGTGCAGGCCTCGAATTATTATTTTAATAATAAATAAAGCTTAATGAAGCCCAAAAGCCCACATTTGAAGCCCAGGTGTAAAAGTGCAAATACCAAATGTCAAAAGTGCAAATATACAAGGGCTAAAGTTGCAATTATTAAAGTTGAGGGAAGGATAGAATTCTACCCAACCCTAAACTCTTGCAGGATGAGCATAAAAGCCAAAGATGAGAAGGAAATTCGTTTAAAAGAGATTGGGAGAATTCAAAATCTAGGTAACTTGATTATCAAGTTACATCGAAATCCCAATATGAAGAGCCAGGATCATACTTCCAGAAGCTGGCGCCCACATGGACGGACCAGATGAAGCCACGCGCCAAAGCGCGTGGCCAGAAGCCACAAAAGTGCCGCGGAACCGCGGCAATCTAGTTGATCCAGAATCCCAGATTTCGTGGGCAAGTTCATCCAGGACTCCTCTGCCTTCTGCACCTATAAATATCCCCTGCAGTGCAACGTACAGCGTCGTCCAGAGGCAGAGCCAAGGGCCAAAAGCTAGGGTTTTTAGGTTTTAGGTTAGATTTTCTTTCCTCTGTAAATTTTATTTTCTTTTTGTGAAAGCTGAGAGGAGATGATGCATTCATGGAGGAAGGGATCCTCTTGTACCAATGGTGACAGCCGGTGTAAGTTGTAAATTTTCCTCCATTGTTTAAATCAAATCAAAGCTTGTTTTGTTCTTTTTATGTTTTATTGTGTCTCTATCCTTGTCTATCATTGTTTTTCTACATTGTTTCTTTCTCTAATGTCTTGCCCACCATGAGATCCAACTGCTTCGAGAATACCTAGCCGAAGAAGGAACCTTGACGGCCCATGGCGATGAACAGGTCTTCATAGCTTGTTTTTCATTTCGTAGAGTAGATTCAGAAGGCGGACGATCCCATAAGCCGTGCTTGTACGCCTTCCAAGAAAAGGTAAATCATCGCAACGGTTCAAACGGCAAGCAGACTAAAGAGATAAGTTTTCTTTCCTCTTCTTTTATTTTCTTTTCTTCTTTGTAGATTAAATCCACATCTTCCACAATTCTTTTCTTCCATCCATTGTAAATATCATCCATTGTAAATACCACTATTTAACTAATAAACATAAAAGCTTTAGAGTATAACTTGCTTAACGCTTCCATCGCAGTCCCTCCTTGAGGATCACGACCCGCATAGCCCTACTACCGCGGATTAGAACTGAGACCTCGCACGATCTTTTCTTAAATCTAATATTCAGTATTTTGTGTGCAGGAAATCTCAGTCAACAACTAGTTACGGTATTCTTCACTATGGTAGTGATTTTCAAACAAAACTACATTTTTAAATCTATTTTTGAAAACCCCTACCATCCATGGGCGGATGGATGGGAGATCATGGTCTTGTATGCTTTAAAGTGAAAATCATTTAAAACTTGAACCTTGATTGGGAGGTATTGTAATATGATGTATACACTTGAACTCATTGCTATGTCAATTGGTATCATTGAACTCTTTCAATTGGTATCATTTTGATCTTTTTGTATACTCATATGTTTATTGTGTATGTATATTTTCAATTAGTATCATCTATTGGTGATTGGTACTCATTCTATTTCATACACATTTTATTTGTGCTTAAGATATAAATTTTTCACAAAATCTTGTTTATGCTAGTGCTTGAGCTTCAATTTTGGTTCAATTGATTACTTTTAAATTGGTATCAAGCTCATGCATTCTTTTAGTTGGTATTTCATAAAGGGGAGAAAATTTAATTTTGTACTTCAATTGGTGATTCTTCAATTGGTATTTGTTTCCCACTCCCTTACTTTATGATTGAGAATTTCATATTGGTATCATATGTTTAATATGAAAAATTATTTATAATTGGTATCAAAATTTTGTTTAGACACTCAAAATTTATTATGTTTAATTTCAATTGATATTAAGATATTTCATGTGTTCTTTGCTTAAAATTGGTATCTAAAATTTTTTTGAAAAATACAAAAGTTTTGATTTGTATTGACTATATGCATATAGATTCATGTTGAGTGTATTGTGTATTGAAGAGCTTAACATCTCTTCGTTATGTGGTACACGTGTGTAGGGGGAGCTTCACATCTCCTCTTATGCATTACATAGTGTGTTATGTGAATTAGGGCTTAACATCCCTCTTTCATGTAATGCATATGTGTAGGGAAGCTAACTTAGCGTCTTCCTCTTCATGAATGTATATAGCATATAACATCTATTGATCTTTGTTTATTTTCAATTGATATCAAGTTGCTTCATTGACATATTTATCTATTGATATCATGTTGTTTATAGTCACCCCTTCTTGATCTTTTTGTTTGACAAAAAGGGGGAGAAAAATTTGTTTGATTTGATTTACTTTGAACCCTTTGTTGATGATTGACAAAAGGGGGAGAAGTATTTGAGTTTATATGCATGTTTTCATTACTTAAGGGGGAGAAGTATTTGTCTTCCTTGTTATTTATGCATATATGTTCTTGTATTGCAAATAGGAGAAAAAGATTTTGATTTATGCTTGTTGCATGTTTTATCTCCATACTTGCATACATATTCATGTGCTTCATTTTCATATCTTGTTATTTATGTCTATGCATGAGTTAAGGGGGAGCTTCTTTGAAGCTTAACTTTAATCCATGCATATATAACTCCATGAGTTTTGTCATCATCAAAAAGGGGAGATTGTTGGCCCAAAGGCCTTCCACTCTAGTTTTGATGATGATTAACTCATGTAGTTATGTTTACTAATAATCTTGTGTTGTTTAAGTTTCAGATCATTAACCAAGATATTAGTTGGTGATTAGCTTCAACAAGGAGTTTAGAAGCTTTTCATGATGATTCCAGGGCCAAAGCGTCAAGATCACACATTGCCTAGCCCATGGATGGAGTTTTGGAGCAAGTCTACTTGAAGATGAAGATCGTCAAGAAGACTTAGGTATCCATAGTTTAGATAGTGTGTTTTAGATCCATTTGTAAAGCTTAGTATAGTTGATATGCTCAAGTGCACAAACACACACGTTTCATGTTTTGGATTTTGGTTTTCATGGATAGTAGATCAAAACAAATTTACTTTATTTCTATGTATATTAGATATGTTCTAGATATACATACATGCTTTAAAGTTACTAGACAAACTTATTTTGACTATCCTATTCATGTTTTGGAAAAATCAAGTTTGACAAAAATACAAGTTTTGTTTTTGATAAAATTGGCAAGACACAAAAATGAATTGATATGTTGATATATTGTCTTGAAATTTTTATCACTTGTTTGAGTTTCAATATAAAATGATAAAACAATTTTTATGGTATTTTTAAAAGAGATAAAAGATTTTTATAAAATATTTTTCCCAAGTTTTCAAACTCAGTTTTCTGGTCCAGGACTCAACCAGTCAACTAAGCCAGGTTATTAGTCGACTTGGCTGATGTCCGGTCGACCGGGCCGGTCGACGGACGTGCACAGATCTGTGCACGTTTGGAGTCACTGGGACGGTCGACCGAGCCGGTCGACCGGGTCTGAGAGCTCTGCTCTCGGGTTGTTTGGGTCGACCGTGCCGGTCGACCGAGATGAGAGCTCTGCTCTCTGTTTGGTTGGGTCGACCGGGCCGGTCGACCGCAGTTGCCCAACGGTCATATTTCTGACCGTTGGCGGTCGACCGGGTCGGTCGACCGGCAGCCTGTCAGGCTGCCAGCTCAGCCTAACGGCTAGTTTTCTAATGGGCCTATATAAACCCCATCTCTTTGGGGATTTTGGCCAAGTTTTTTAAGAGAAAAAATTCTGGTTTTCTGAAGTGTTTAAAAACAAGTTTTTCAAAAGTGTTTGGGGCTTTAATCTTTCAATCTTTATTGTTTTAGGTTTTTGAAAAAATCAAAGAAAAGAATATTTTGGGAGTTTTGTCTAGGTTTTCATTCTATATCTTTTGCAAGAATTTTCCCAAGTGTTCTTCTTTGTTGCTTGTTTTCCAAACGCCTAGTTTTTCACACTTGAGCTATCACCTATCCTAATCTATTTAGGATCTTGTTTTTGTGGAAAAGAAAAGAGAAAAGAAAAGAGAGATTGAGTTTGTGATTTTTGGAACCACTTGTTGTAAACACCCTTATTCTTGTTGTATCCCTCTTAGGTAGAGGTGATTGGGTGATTGGTTTGCTCCCTCTAGTGAGAGGTGGAGTTTGATTGTAAACCCTCTTCGGTAGAGGTGTTGGTTGTTGTGGTTATTTGGCTAAGGGCCTACCCCTCTTGTGTGAGGAGGTGTTTGTTTGAGAGAGGAGTTAGGTACTCCATTGTTGTACAAAACCTTCTCTGTGAAGGTTCCCTCGGTAGGAGTCCTCGGTGGACGGTATAGTGGATTGGAAATCCTACACGGTGGTGTAGGCGGGGATGTAGAGCAAGGGTGCTCGAACCTCGAAACATATCTTTGTGTTTGCGTTTGATCCATTTTTCTCTAACTCTCTCTCTTTACATTTGTGCAAAGCATCATACTTCATTCATATCATATTTGCTTGTGTTGAACATAATTCATCTTGTCATATCATATTTATTTGCTTGTGTTGTGCCTTGCATAATCCATATTGCTATATCCTTGATTTCTTGGCTTGATTGTGTGTGCACATTGCTTGGATTGCTTGTGTGTGTGTGCTCAACTTATACTCATCCAACAAGAGCTTCACATAGCGCCTCAACCCATTTCAAGGGGAATCAAGGGGAGTTAGTCCAGAGCCTCGAAAGGGGAATTCGGCTACACTTGTTGTATCGTATTAGTTTGTGCATAATTTGCATTAGCTTCCACATTTAGCGCACTTAGTTTTGCATTAAGTTTTAGATTAGCACTAACACCTATTCACCCCCCCCCCCTCTAGGTGTTTTTCAACATTTTTCTTCTTTTTTATAAGTTTCCATTTGAAATATTATTTTCAACTTAGGTTAAGTTTCCAAGAATAGAGAGAAACTGGATTCTGTATCAAGCCTAACACATATACTTATGTATGATGGATTTTTCTTAGGCTTTAGTTCGTTTGTTCACACATATATATGAAAATCACCTAGAGGGGGGGTGAATAGGTGATAATGAATCTAGAGAAATTAATGCGGAATTGAAAAACTAATTGCAATTAACAAGAGATGCACACTAATACAAGCCAAGCAAGTAATTATGAATGAACAATATGAATTGATGCAAGGCACAAAATAGAGAGAGAGAGAGAGAGTAAGAGCCAAGGGATCAAACGCAAACAATAAGATGTGTTTCGAGGTTCGAGCACCCAGCTCTACATCCCCGCCTTCACCCAGAAGGATTTTAAGTCCACTAGCTTGTCCACAAAGGAATCCCACAAAGGGAACCTCCACCGAGGATTTGGGGCAATAACAATTACAAGGAGTACCCAACTCCTCTCCTTACAAACACAACCTCCTCCTTGAGGCACAACTCCAAGCCAACAAACAATCACCTAACAACTTGAGGGATTAGCACAAAGCTTACATAAGGATCACCTCACCACTTGAGGGATACAACCCAAATGCACAACCTCCTCAACACAATGAGGGAAAGGTACAAAGCCAAGCAAAGATTGGGTTTACAACTTGGTGGTCTAAACAACAACCACAAACATTTTTTTTTCACACAAGGATCCTATAGAATGAGATAGTAGATGTAGCTCAAGTGTGGAGAAAACCAAAGGAATGGAAATCACAATCTCAAAGAAAATCCTTGGGAAAAACTAGAAACCAAGATGAAGAAGTTTAATCAAACACTTTTCCCAAAAACCCTTTTCTTTGATTTTTCAAACCCTAGCAAAAACACCAAATATATTGTTCAATTAAAGCCCAAAAACTTCTTTTTAATTGCTGTGAAAACACTAGAGAGTATGAAAATTTCGTCCAAAAATTCTTAGTGAAAACTGGCCATTAATGGGGTATTTATAGCCCCCAGAAAAATATAGCCGTTGGCAGCAGAATCTGCCAGAAATACACTACCGGTCGACCAGCCGGTCGACCGTCCAACGGTCAAATTCTGCCCGTTGCCAGCTGCCGGTCGACCGAAACAAACAGAGACTAGCCTGCATGCAGTCGGTCGACCGTGCGGTCGGCCGGCCCAATAGGCAGCCAGCGTGCACGTATCCGTGCACGTCGGTCGACTGATACGGTCGACCGGCTACATGGTGCGGTCGACCGTAGCGGTCGACCAACCCAGCCTGGCAGTGGCTATTCTGATCAGCAAAAACATATTATTTATTTTTCAATAAATTCCCATAAAACATCTAAAAATCCACAAAAATAGTTTTCTCATTTTGCATTGATATACAAACATGTAATACAAATTTCAACTCAAATATCAAGCATTTTGGACTATTTTTGTTTTAAGGGAAAATTACCGAAAACCAAAACCTGTATTTTTCAAACTTGGATTTTTCAAATATAACTTAGTCCAAAACTTATCCAAATACAAAAACATGATATTTAAACAACATTGAAGCATGATGCATATGGATAGAAATCCAATATACATGAAACATATACATATCATAGTTTTTGTCTTTAATTCCAAAAATAAGTTTTGTTAAAACACAAAACCTAAAACACATGAATAGGTATATCAAAGTAAGTTTGTCTAAGTAGTTGAAGCATGCATGTATATAGAACAAATCTAATATACACTAAACCATGTAAACTTATTTTGATATAATATCTATCCATAAAACCAAGATCGGTTAAACCATAAATCCAAAACACATATTCAAAAACATGAAACGTGTGTATTGTGAACTTGAGCTTATCATACTATTCTAATCTTTACAATTTGGATCTAAACATAAAACTAAACTAGGTACCGATGTCTTCTTGTAGAGCGCAATCTCCAAGCCGACTCGATCCTAAACTTCGTGATCCACCGAGCCTGACTCCAATGAGTGCTATATATGTTCTTTGACGCTCGGGCTCTTGAATCATCATGTGAATGCTTCAAAACTATCTTGTTGAAGCTAATCACCAACTAATATCTTGATTAATGATCTGAAACTAAAATCACAAGATAATTAGTACACATAACTACATGAGTTAATCATTATCAAAACTAGAGTGGAAGGCCTTTGGGCCAACAATCTCCCCCTTTTTGATGATGACAAAACTCATGGAGTTATATATGCATGGATTAAAGTTAAGCTTCAAAGAAGCTCCCCCTTAACTCATGCATCACAATAAAAATAAAACAATATACAATGAAAGCTCATGATACTAAACAAATGTAAAAACAATATACAATGAAAGCTCATGATACTAAACAAATGCTCTTGATACCAATTAAACAGCAAACTAATAAATAAAACAAAACATGTATGCATAAAACATTCTCAAAAACATGCTCTTGATATCAATAAACTAAAACAAATAAATTATCAAAACAAGCTTTTGATACCAATTGCAAAACAAAACTAATGAAACTATTGTAAAAGGTAAAACACCATGTAAAACTCTTGATACCAAAAATAAACATAAACATGTTTCTTTATAAAAACATAAAACATGCATAGAAAACATGTATATAACTCAAATTCTTCTCCCCCTTTTTGTCAATCATCAACAAAGGGGTCCAAGTAAAAACAAAACATTCTTCTTCCCCTTTTTGTCTAAAACAAAAACAATATCAATAAGGGGTCCAAATCAAATATGATACCAATTAAAAATAAGTCAATGAAGTGTGTATTGATACCAATTGAAAGTGAACACAAAAATGAAATCTTTATACCAATTGAAATTAAACATTATAAAGTTTAAATTTCTAAACCAAAAATCTTGATACCAATTGATAAGTAAACAAATAACATACCTATTGAAAATAAACAAACTTGATACCAATTGAAAATATTATTCTTTTTGAACATATGATACCAAATTGAAATTTTTGATTTCTATCATAAAGCAAGGGAGTGGAATACAAACTATCAATTGAGAGATAAAATACAAGATTTTCTCCCCCTTTATGAAATACTAAATGAAACATTGCATAAGCTTGTATAAGAATACTAATTGAAAACTTAATCAATTGAAACAAAATTAAAACTCAAGCTTTAGTATAAACAAATCAAAATTTGTGCTTAAGATATAGGGATATAATAAGCACATAAAAACATATATATGTATGAAAAAGAATAGATACCAATCGAAATTGATATTCTTGAATTGAAGCATACATACATAAAAATATGAGTATACAAGAAATGTCAATTATTGATACCAATTGAAAGAATTCAATGATACCAATTGAAACAACAATAAGATCAAATGTATATCCCATATTCCTATACCTCCCAATCATGGTTTTTAGTTTAAAAAGATGTTCACTATAAAGCATACAAGAACATGATCTCCCATCCAACCGCCCGTAGAAGGTAGGGTTTTCAAAAATAGATTTATAAAATATAGATAGTTTGAAAACATCTACCAAGATGAAGAACACGAACTAGTTATGGATAAAGTTGAAAACTAGTACGAAATCCTTCAAGTAAGGAATAAAACAAAATTATTTTTCATGAAACACATGTAATTCACATTATCACTAAACACTCAAAATCCATAAAGTCCATATCATTCTCATGAAAACAAAGTCATGAGAAAACTAATAGGTGAGTGTACAAGTGTTGTGTGAGACATATCATCATGAAAATAGGCATTAAGCTCAATTGAAATCCCTTTAAACATGAAAACATGAAAATCTAAAATTTTTCACTAAAAATCAATTTATACTTCAAGGCATATGTATGTTTTGACAAAACAAAAGTATACATACATATCCCTAAACGCAATTGAGTCCATATATAAAGATTTGCATGTAAAGCAAATGACTCAAGGGGTATACATGTATATCTTAAGGTTTGACAAAATAGACATATACATGAAGTGAAAACACATGATCATAAAAACATATCCAAAATGGGAATACAAGTTTGAATGCATGAATCATCAAAACTAGACAATACTAGAACATCTAATGGGTACAAATAGGCATCCAAGCACAAACATATATAAAGGTTTATTTGTGGCCCACTATATGTACAAGTATAAATCCTAGTTTTAATGAAAACTAACATCTAAACAAGTAATCAAATCATGTAGTATAAAACGAGATACAAATCATCATTACAAACATAAAATGATCATTAAGCAAATCCACATGCAATTAGAATCATGATATACATAATAGCTAAACAATGGTGAAAACACAACATATGGGTCCATATAAACATGGGTGATCTCATAAGCTATACATGCATGTCAATGGTCTAATACATGGCATTTGACATACTAATCAAAACATGACTCAACAAAACAAAAATCATAAACATCCATATGATCATTATGAATATGCATGTGCGTTAGATCTAGAGCATACATATTAGTTAAAAACAAGGTGAGAACACAAAGATAGATCCATATAAAACATGGGTGTCTCAAGTAACTAAACATGTATATCACTAGTCTAATGAACATGGCATAAGCATAATGAACAATAAAATATGGCATGCTATAAAACGATGAACATGAAAAGCATGCAAATATGAAAGGGAGTTAGAGATTGATACCAAAACCAATGAAGGCACCTCTCTAGTTCTCCAAACAAATGGTGGTCCTCTCTACCACACTCCTTGAAGGTGATGCATCCAAAAATGTTTTCTTTAAGCACGGTACGCATCCACTCCAAGGCACCAACACTCTCACGTTATGCGAGAGCTTCCACCTACATCAAAAAGCATAGAGGTGGTCTTTGGTACCCATTTCCTTTTGGGTCCACGGGGGTTAGTATCTTTCCTAACCCAAACAAGATTAGTTGCTAAATTTTCATGATAAACATGATCATAACAAAATCTAGTAAGGTGGCCTTTTCGACCACAATGTGTACAAGTGTACACATGAGCATACATATTGTGAAGATTGTGATTGTGATGAGCATGTGTATGCTGTGATGGGTGTATATGCAAAGATGGACCTTGTTTCTTACGAACCAAGGTTTCCAAACGTGTGTGATTTAAAGTACATTGGCTCAAAGTGGAGCCCAAACAATCAATACTTTTCTTCAAAATATTTATATCATTTTCAATATTAGAAGACAAAGTGGAGCATGCAATAAATGTACTAGGTGAAGCTACACTAGCATGGCAAACATGAGAATCTATATCAATTTTTAAAGATTCATTTTTCTTCAAAACTAAATCCAATTCTTTTGTAATAGAATCGATTTCATTTTTCAAAACAAGGTTATCTTTTAAAATAAAATCCAATTTAGAAGATAAAGCTTCATTATTTTTTCAACCATCATTACAATCATTTTTGTTTTTCAAAACATCAATCTCATTTAGGGCAAGGTCTAGTTGAGATCTTAGTGAGTCACGTTCACTAGTAATCTCTTCCTTCTCTTGCAAAACCAATTCAAAGTTAGAGCATAAATCCTTTAATTCATCTTTCAGAACAAGATTATCCTCTTTCAAAAGTTTGTGTTTTTCCAAAAAATTTTCAAGCTTTGTGGCAAGTTCCATATTTAAAGTTTGAGCTTCTAAACAACCATAGCAATAGGAATAAGAGCTATCATCTAGTTGAGAATCCGATTGTACCTCAAGGGAGTCTTCCCTTGGACCATGAGGCAATGCTCGTCGGACTCGTCTCTCCTAGATCTTCTCAACTTGTTGACAATCCTTGGTAGCTCGGGAGAAGTCAATATGCTCCAAACTGTAAAAGCCGAATCAAAATGAGCAAACACGGGTAAAAGAAATTCATTAAGAGATGCTCTAAGTGTTTGAAGTGCTAATGCATTTGCCTTTTTATGCTTGCTACTATTTGGGTAGGATTCTTGAGTAGAGGCTTGATAAACTAGATGACCTAGGGTTTTCAAATGACTAGTCATCTTGGCTATCCAAATATCATGTCTAGTAAATTCAAACATAGGAGGGCTAGCCATGAGTGCAAACTAAATGTGTGCAAATGAAAATGCAAATGAAGATTAGCAAACCAAGATCTAACTCCTAGGTGGTTAAACCTAAATATCAGGAGCGTAGGCTCTGATACCAATTGAAAATCACCTAGAGGGGGGGTGAATAGGTGATAATGCTAATCTAGAGAACTTAATGCGGAATTTAAAAACTAATTGCAATTAACAAGAGATGCACACTCAAACAAGCCAAGCAAGTAATTATGAATGAACAATATGAATTGATGCAAGGCACAAAATAGAGAGAGAGTAAGAGCCAAGGGATCAAACACAAACAACAAGATGTGTTTCGAGGTTCGAGCACCCAGCTCTACATCCCCGCCTTCACCCAGAAGGATTTTAAGTCCACTAGCTTGTCCACAAAGGGAACCTCCACCGAGGATTTGGGGCAATAACAATTATAAGGAGTACCCAACTCCTCTCCTTACAAACACAACCTCCTCCTTGAGGCACAACTCCAAGCCAACAAACAATCACCTCACAACTTGAGGGATTAGCACAAAGCTTACACAAGGATCACCTCACCACTTGAGGGATACAACCCAAATGCACAACCTCCTCAACACAATGAGGGAAAGGCACAAAGCCAAGCAAAGATTGGGTTTACAACTTGGTGGTCTAAACAACAACCACAAACAATTTTTTTTCACACAAGGATCTTATAGAATGAGATAGTAGATGTAGCTCAAGTGTGGAGAAAACCAAAGGAATGGAAATCACAATCTCAAAGAAAATCCTTGAGAAAAACTAGAAACCAAGATGAAGAAGTTTAATCAAACACTTTTCCCAAAAACCCTTTTCTTTGATTTTCCAAACCCTAGTAAAAACACCAAATATATTGTTCAATTAAAGCCCAAAAACTTCTTTTTAATTGCTGTGAAAACACTAGAGAGTATGAAAATTTCGTCCAAAAAATTCTTAGTGAAAACTGGCCATTAATGGGGTATTTATAGCCCCCAGAAAAATATAGCCGTTGGCAGCAGAATCTGCCAGAAATACACTACCGGTCGACCGGCCGGTCGACCGTCCAACGGTCAAATTCTGCCCGTTGCCAGCTACCGGTCGACCGCCCGGTCGACCGAAACAAACAGAGACTAGCCTGCATGCAGTCGGTCGACCGTGCGGTCGGCCAGCCCAATAGGCAGCCAGCGTGCACGTATCCGTGCACATCGGTCGACTGATACGATCGACCGGCTACATGGTGCCGTCAACCGTAGCGGTCGACCGACCCAGCCTGGCAGTGGCTATTCTGATCAGCAAAAACATATTATTTATTTTTCAATAAATTCCCATAAAACATCTAAAAATCCACAAAAATAGTTTTCTCATTTTGCATTGATATACAAACATGTAATACAAATTTCAACTCAAATATCAAGCATTTGGACTATTTTTGTTTTAAGGGAAAATTACCAAAAACCAAAACCTGTATTTTTCAAACTTGGATTTTTCAAATATAACTTAGTCCAAAACTTATCCAAATACAAAAACATGATATTTAAACAATATTGAAGCATGATGCATATGGATAGAAATCCAATATACATGAAACATATACATATCATAGTTTTTGTCTTTAATTCCAAAAATAAGTTTTGTTAAAACACAAAACCTAAAACACATGAATAGGAATATCAAAGTAAGTTTGTCTAAGTAGTTGAAGCATGCATGTATATAGTACAAATCTAATATACACTAAACCATGTAAACTTATTTTGATATAATATCCATCCATGAAAACCAAGATCGGTTAAACCATAAATCCAAAACCAATATTCAAAACATGAAACGTGTGTGTTGTGAACTTGAGCTTATCATACTATTCTAATCTTTACAATTTGGATCTAAACATAAAACTAAACTAGGTACCGATGTCTTCTTGTAGAGCGCAATCTCCAAGCCGACTCGATCCTAAACTTCGTGATCCACCGAGCCTGACTCCAATGAGTGCTATATATGTTCTTTGACGCTCGGGCTCTTGAATCATCATGTGAATGCTTCCAAACTATCTTGTTGAAGCTAATCTCCAACTAATATCTTGATTAATGATCTGAAACTAAAATCACAAGATAATTAGTACACATAACTACATGAGTTAATCATCATCAAAACTAGAGTGGAAGGCCTTTGGGCCAACAATATATATATATAAAATTTTTTTATTATTATTATTTTTTATTTACATTCTCTTAGCTTCATTAGGCTTTCTAATTTACCCATGTAGCGAGCCTTTTACCGATGACTCTCAGACCAGATGGTCTTAGGGCACCAGATGAAGATACATCCCTAAGGTTCAAGGTCTCGAGTAAACTAGGCCACGAATGCTAAGGACTCAACCACTTTTAGGCGTGACTGGTTATGCTTCTTAAGGCACAACCAACCAGCTTAATTAGTGATCAAGTTTTATTTATGAATATCTATATTTTATTATTATTATTATTATTTTATATATTTATGTAAACAAAGTCACTAAGTCTTTGATTAATCCCTCAATATGCAAATGTATATAGTGTTTAGAAAATAATTCAAAATCTAGCTATCTTTTCTATTCTTTTCTTTCTTAACCTAAAGATCCAACAAAATTTCTTATTTCGACTTATATTAAGAAATCTTAGCTTAGAATTTCATTAATACCTAAGATCAAATTAATTCTTTTCAAAAAATGGATCAATATATATATATATATATATATATATATATATATATATATATATATATATATATATATATTTGTTTTTTTCTTCTTTGTTTTTATATATAAGAAACAAGAAACCTAGAAATCTAAAAGAAAAAGTCTAGAAAAATCCTATGTTAGTAAGAAAAGAGAAATATAAGAAAAGAGTAACCTAGAAATCTAAAAGAAAAAGTCTAGAAAATTCTTATGTTAGTATCTACCCCCCATACCTATCCCATGCATTGTCCTTAATGTATGCAATAAAATATACGCATGAAATAGGTAAAGAAAGATATCACCCCCGCCTTCGGCTTGGACAAGCGGTGGTGCTAGGTCCAGCCGACTGTGATCGCCGCAGACCCTCCTCAATGCGGTCTAGGCGAGATGTTTGCTCCGCAACCTGTTTGTGCAGTCGAACCTGCCCCCGAAATATCTTCTTCATGCCTCGCCAAATGGTAGACATGAAGGCTCGTGAATCAGTGGGGGGTCCTGTTGCCAAAAAGCCGGCTCATCCTCCTCTTCTAAAAGTTCCTCCGAAGAGGACTCCACAGGGACATCTTCGGATTGGACACTAGGAGTCCAAACCACATGAAGACAACTATCGTAAGCGCTAGTCGCCCTCTCTTGTGCAACGAACACCCTATTATATGAGTCAAAAACTGCATCTGGTAAGAAAGTCCTACACAGACGAGTGATCAAAACTGGGTGCGAGTACTTTGCACCGCGTGTGCGGGAGGAGTTTGTGATGATGCTATGAAAAATGATCTTGTTGATACAGATAGTGTGCTGCCGAGTCATCAGATCGTGTATAATCTGCAGCACCGGCCTGTTAAAGGAGGTTGTGTGGTCCAGCCCTAAAATACTGTGTTGAATCCAGCGACGAACGCAATGTACGTTTCTAAATGTAGTACTGGCTTTGAGCCCCCTATCTTGTTCCATACAGCGAGCCCCCATGACAGTCATGTAATCGATAAAGGTAGGGTTCTCTATGATGTGGGTTGCAAGGGACATGTGTGAGTTCTTCTAGTAGAAGAAGCGTGACAATAATATCCCCAGTGGGCATGTGCACCAAGATTTGATATGTGTCAAAGTTTACAGAGGCGTGATCTATGGAATTGTAGAAAAGCTAAGCCTCATGATCTGAATTATCATATATCAATGCATACCAATCTCATGCACGAATACGATCTAAAAATATATGCCCATAACCATTCACATCGCTAAGTATTCTAGCAAAATCTTTTTCAGCGAAAATAGATGGTGCCATGATGAATAATAGGAAGCAACGAGAAAGGATACACAAACCTCCCCCGGACTACGTGGGGGGAAAACTCAAACGAGAATTCAGAGAGCAATCTGTGATGGTAGCAGAGGTGTGTATGGTAGATCGAAAATCCTCAGATGGCCGCGTCTGCAAGGAAATTTGGCGGTGGCCCAGGTTCTTCAGTGTGGCCGCGGAAGCGCGGCAGATGCCATGGAAATGCGGCCAGATAGTGGAGAGAGGGGCGTATAAAAATTTGAAAGGCGACGCTGGATGTTTATGTTGCAGATCTGAGATTAGAAGTAGGGTATTGAGGAGAACACGGAGGAGGGATATTTATAAGAAGCTGAGAAGGACGAAATCCCCAAATTGCCTAATGGAAACTAGGAATTTACAACCCTAGGTTATTTAGAAAGAAAAGGAGTGGAGGGAAAGATGAAAAAAACTAGGTGATATTTAGCACCTAAGTCCCACTTATTTATTATTTTGTTATTCTCTTTTTTCTTTTTTTCTTTTTTTTCTTTACAAAGGAGGTTCCAAAATGATTTACAGGAGACAACGGGGAATGGTGTGGAATTACGTGGTCACATATAGACTGGGTCACAAAGACCCAGTTCAATAACATTGTGTGACTCAGATCCCGTGGTGAAAAATGGCTTCAAGCGTTGACCATTTACTTTGAAAGTGTTGCCATCTTTGGGATCGAAAATTTCAATGGCACCATGAGGAGAGACGCTGTGGACGATGTAGAGGCCTGACCACCTTGTTTTTAGTTTATCAGGAAAAAGGTGGAGTCTAGTGTTATACAACAGAACTTTTTGTCCCGAGACAAAATTTTTCCTATGAATTGACTTATCATGGAAAATCTTAGCTCTGTGTTTAGATATCCGAGCGTTATCGTATTCATCATTTCGTAGTTCTTCTAGCTCGGATATCTGCAGCTTTCTCAAATCACCGGCTTTGTCTAAGTCCAGATTCAGCTGTTTTAATGCCCACAGAGCACGGTGCTCTAACTCCACAGGCAAATGGCAGGGTTTTTCAAATATAACTCGATATGGAGACATACGAGGATAGTCTTGTAGGCGGTCCTATATGCCCACAGGGCATCAATCAGTTTGATGGACCAATCCTTACGATTTTGTCCAACAGTTTTTTCCAATATCAGTTTAATTTGTCTGTTGGTGACCTCCACTTGCCCATTCGTCTGAGGATGATAGGCCTTGGATAATTTATGAGAGATGGGTACTTCCGCATTAGGGCTTCAAAAGCCCGGTTGCAGAAATGACTCCCGTTGTCACTAATTATCGCACATGGGGCTCTGAAGCGAGAAATGATGTTTTCACGTAAGAACTTGATGACAACTTGGTTATCATTTGTCCTAGTAGGAATAGCTTCAGCCCACTTAGAAACGTAGTCTATGGCCACCAAAATGTATTGGTTGCCATAAGATAGAGGAAAGGGTCCCATGAAATCGATGCGCCATAAATCAAAATTTTTTACCTCAAGGATCGGTGTAAGGGGTATCATGTCTTTATGTGTGATCCGACCCGTCATTTGACATCTGGCACAGAGCTTGCAGAAAGTATAAGCATCCTTAAAGAGAGTGGGCCAATAGAACCCACTCTGAAGGACTTTCTCAGCAGTCTTACGTGGACCAAAGTATCCACCACAAGCAAGCTCGTGACAAAATATCAATACGCTATGATGTTCATCCTCGAAAGACACCTTCTAATTATCTGGTTAGGGCAATATTTGAATAAATACGGTTCATCCCAAAAGAAAAACCGTACTTGTTTCATAAAGCGATACTTGTCCTGACCTGACCAATTTGAAGGTGTTTGCCCGGTTGCAAGGTAGTTTGCTATATCAGCATACCAGGGCTCTTTACACATCGTAAAGATGTGTTCATCAGGAAAGTCTTCATTGATAGGTAAAGTCTCAATTGATGCATTAGGAATTCTCGAAAGGTGATCTGCCACCTGATTAGACGAGAAAGGTGTCGTATTATTAAGCAAATGTATTTGATATACCCTTTCTTATCTCCGTTATAGCATAAGGCTATACCGAGTCGATTCTCAGGGAGAGCTCGCGATGGAAGCTTTGACGTGTGGTAGTGAAGTGAACAAACGAGAATTCTTCTATGTCTTATAAAAATAATGAATCAAATGAAAAAACAAATGAAAGAAAAGATGGATATGTTCATGGTGGAAAAATCGGAAAAGAAATCAAGAGTGGATTTGGTATTCACAAGAAAAGAAAAGGAAACTTAAAGAAGCAAACAAACCATGACTAGCTTACCTTACTACCTTACCAATACTTACTAAACTCCGTGATAGTGAACGCTTGCCTCATGTTGTCACTCCATCGGCGTGGATTCGTCTCGCGTGTTGATCTAATTACTTTCTCATGTGAAGAATGGGTGGTTTAACCCATCGGAGAAGAGAAGACCATACAACTTGCAAGATGAAGAAAAGCAATCACCCATGAGTTAGTGAAGATGGCAAGGCTAGTGGTTAGCTAGTACATGGAGAAAAATTAGCTAAAAGCCATTAGAGAAGTAAAACAAAGCATGAAGTAAATTTGCAAGGAATTAAAGAAAGCAATTAAAGAAAGCACATAAAGAAAGCAAGTAAACTAGAACCAAGCTCAAGTAGAGGAAGGAGAATGGATGAATCCTTGCATAGCTTCAAGTTGTCACCCTTGATTACACAAGCTCTCTCTTTCTCACAATCTCTCTCTTTTACAATGAATTCTAGGGAAGAAGAAGAGGGATCTAAAGAACTAAACTTAGAGAAAAAACCTAGAAAATTACAACACACTAATGAATTCTCCTCTCTTCTCCATTCAGTCTCAGCTCGCAGGTCCAAGGTCACATATTTATAGCCCCAGGTGAAGGATCTAGAAGATATTCTGTTGGCGCAAAATCCGTGCTCCAACAGACTCAGGATTGCCGCGGGGGCGCGGCATGGGCACGGCACAACTGAAGCCGTTGGCTAACAGATTTCTAGTGTGAAGTTGTTACGAGGTTGTTAGCCACGTGGCCTTCTAGAACCTTGGGTTGTTGCGCGGATCTCTCTGGATTCTGGGCTTTAACTTGATCTTGGATTTAATCACTTTAATTAGTGCTAATTAAAGTAATTAATGGCTTTCTCTCCTTTAGAGTGTGTACCTGCAAATATGTAGAGAAGATGAGTAAAAATCATATTTTTATTAACTAAATACATAGGAATTATGAGGTAAAATATGCAATATTGAGTTACAATCACACCCCACACTTATTCTTTTGCTCGTCCCGAGCAAAACAAAGAAAAAAAGAAAATCTAAACTACCAATTTTATTACACCACTTTCGCAGGTGACGCGATTGCACTGAGCGTGTGCAACAAGCCGTTAAACCTCTAAGTTACCCTAGAGGAGGAGTGTTGTCTCCTGAGGGTTTTCAGCGGATTGCACCCACAAAATCCATAAAGAAAGAAGACAAATGTTAGTGTTTTGAAAACGCATTTTGAACAAGAGACATGTTTACAAACTATTTTTGCAAAAAATATAAGTGATCCTAGGTCATAAGTCCACCTATAATCATTCTTCCTTGAACTTAGTCTCTATGCAAGATCTTGTCTTCAATTAAGGTAAGAATTCAAAATTGGATTGAATACTTTATCTTTCATAAAACCTAGATAGTATGCACACCGTGACAGTGAAGATTTCTGGGATTTCAACTCTAACCATAAAGCCATTTATTTATATATATATATATATTTTTTCTTTTTCTTTTTTTTTTCTCCCTTAGTTTAGGCTTTCTAGTTCACCCTTGTAACGAGCCTTTAACCGATGACTCCCAAACCAGTCGGTCTTAGGGCACCAGATGAGAAAACATCCCTCGGGTTTAAGGTCTCGAGTAAAAAAGGCCACAAAACTAAAGGGGAATATTCTTTTTGATCACCGTTAGGCGTGAATAATCATGCTTCTTGAGGCATAGTTATCCAGCTTAATAAGTGATGTTTATTTATAATAATTTATTTTTTTTTCTTTTATTTTTATGGCATTTTGGTCTTTGTTTCCATCCCAAGAAATGTGTAAGTGTAAAGTGCATATTTATCTAAGGCAAAAAATTCAAGATAAAAATATCTCACCAATTTTACTTACTTATCCTATAATTTCAAACAAGATCTATTATTTCAACTAGGTTTAAGATGTCATAATTAAGGCTTTCTTAATTTCTAAGATACATCTTAATTTTCTTAAAAATAGATCAAAACTTTGTCTCTTATTTCAAAAAGTTTTTATTTTTATATTTTTTATTTTTTATTTTTTATATATATATATTTTTTAATTTTTCTAAAAGAAAAGGTAAAATCTAAAAAGAAAGGGGAAAATCTAGAAAAAAGATAAAATCTAAAAATAAAATGGAAGACCTAAAAATGAAAATCCTAAAAAATAAAAATCCTATAAAGAAAATAAAAAGTCCTATGTTAGTACATACCCCCCCATACCTATCTCATGCATTGCCCTCAATGTATGCAAGATGAAATGATGCATGAAATAGGTACAGTAAAAAGTCACTCCCTTCGTCGCTTTGGACCCGCGGTGGTGCTGGGTCCAGCTGACTGTGATCTCCTCAGCGTCGCCTCAATATCATCTAACCTGGAGGATAACCTGGAAGATTGCTCCTCCACCTTCTTCCTCAGCCTCACTTGACCCCTAAAAATTTTCTTCATGCCCTTCCAGATGGAAGACATGAAAGCTCGTGATTCAATAGGTGGTTCCTGTCTCCAAAATTGGGGCTCGTCAACCTCCTCTAAGCTCTCTTCCGAAGAGGACTCCGCAGGAATGTCCTCTGGTTGGGCTCTAGGTGTCCAGAGGGCGTGTAAGCACCCAGTATATGCACTGGTGGGTTTCTCGGTTACAACAGACACTCGGGCAAATGAGTCAAATACATCGTCTGGTAGGAAGTTTCTACACAAACGTGTAATCAAGACGGGATGAGAAAATTTTGCACCCGAGTGCGGGAGGAGTTATCAAGTATGGCATGAAAAATAGCCCTATTCAAACAGACCGAGTGTGTATTAGTCATTAGATCATGAATGATTTGTAGTACGGGTCTGTTGAAAGATGTGGTATGATCTAATCCAAAAATATTGCGTTGGAGCCAACGTCCAACGCAATGTATATTCCTAAATGTGGATTGGGCTTTGAGCCCACGGTCCTGCTCAGTGCAACGGACCCCATGATAGACATATAATCAATTAGTGGTAAAGGGCCAGTACAATGGGGATGAATGGGAATATCGGTGATCTCAGCAATGAATGGAACGGTGACAAAGATATCACCGAATGGCATATGAACAGTGAATTGTTGAGTGTTACGATTAACAGATGCATGGTCTAATGAGTTGTAAAATGTGTTGACCAAATCAGGGCAATAGTAAGCATCATTGTTGGTGTTATCGTAAACTAAGGGATACAAATTCCACGCATGCATTCGATCTAAAAATATATGCCCATAACCCTCTTGATCATTCAAAATCTTAGAGAAATCCCTTTCCACAAATAAAGTAGGGGCCATAATTAACAGTGAAAATTAGAGCAAGGAACAAGAAATCAAACCACCCCGGATTAACTTGGGGGGAAATCGAAAGACAGGTGCAGAAGGCACCAGAGATGGCCTCGGGAAGAAGGGATCTGGTTCTGTCTCCAGCAAAGAAAATCAGTCGATCTGGAGCTTACTGGCGCGCCTGAAGTGTCAGATTTGCCGCGGGTCAGGGGTAGGGCGCGACAGTTTGGAATAATCTGGAGATCAAAAATTTGGTGGAGGTCGGCTGTGGAAGAGGAATTCTAGATCTGAAGTGATTGTCTCGGGTGAGGGAGAATGAGTTGGGGAGAAGATTTTTTATAAAGGAAAGAAAAAATGGGATTTCCAAAGTTACCCCTAGGTCAAAGATTTAATTACAACCCTAGGTCAAAGGATTTTGAATGTGAATGGAATCCTAGGGAAGAGAGAGAATCCTAGGAATTTAGAAAGAATTTGAATTTGGAAAGTGTGGGAACTCCTTTTAAGCATAAAAATCCCTCCTTTATTTCTATTTATTTATTTATTTTTTTATTTATTTTCTAAATTCTATGTTAGTAAATCCTATGTTAGTAAAAAAAAAAAATTACCTTAAGGTGGTGGTTCCGGTGGTGGTCGGATTGGTCCACGGAACATGGCCCAATCAACTTGTCGTTGGGTTTTCAGGAACCCACCAAAAAATAAAGAATATGACCCACAAGAATGATGTGTGCATGAAAGATTTTTATTATGTACATGATCCCATCTAATTTCCAAAATTTTAAAATAATTTCTGAGTCATTTTCATCAAAATCCTTGTCCCAAAATGGAGTATGAAATGACAGAACAGTTGACTTGGACTCAGAAAACACCGACTCAGGAAGGTGACTGAAGTCAAGTAAAGGTTCAGGAGTCGAAGTGAATTCAGGAATTTGGTCCAAGTGAAGCTCAAGTCCACATTCATTTCCCCATGATGGAATGTGACTATCTAAGATTAGTGATTCAAGTTCAGGAGGGTTGAGAATCAAAACTGAGTCTAAAATGTTACTCAAATTGGGTAGCACAACAGGAGTCAATAATGATTCAGGTATTTGAACTAAATCACAAACTTGAGGGTCAAAGTCACATTCTGCATTGAGTTCAATTCCACAAAAATGAGAACTTGCAAATTTGTCAATTGTATCTTCAGAAGTGTAGAATTGGGCAAGTTCAATATGATCCTCAAAGATGGGTGATTCAACTTCATTGTGAATTGGGTAAGGATCCAAGGTTGACTCTGGAAAAGATTGATGTGAGGTAGAGATACTGGAGTCATTATCGAATCAGAAAAGAGGATTGAATCACTAAGTTGGAGTTCAAGATCACATTCCTTATGTAATTCAATTTCAGAAAAATGTGAACTTGCCAATTTATCAATGGGATTTTCAGAAGTATGGAATTGGCCAAGTTCAATGTGATCATCATAAAATATTGGTGATTCAATTTCACAATGGATAGGTACTGGATTCAATTCTGACTTTGGAAATGGATTGAAAACAGGTAAGGATATGGAAGTCATGATTGAATCAGGAAGTAGATTGGAATCATCAAGTGAAAGTTCAGGATCATGTTCATGTTCCAGTTCAATTTCAGAAAAAGGAAAACTTGCCAAAACGTCAATTGAATTTGAAGTTTGAACAAGTGTAGTTTTAGGAGATGAAAAACTTGCCAAAATGTCAACGGGATTTGACGTTTGGACAAGTTCAATTTTAGGGAATGAAAAACTTGCCAAAATGTCAATGGGATTTGAAGTTTGGACAAGTTCAGGTGAGTGTGCTGAAATAGAATCTGGACTTCCAAGACTACATGACTCTTTGGATTTAACAGAGTGGCTAGTGACATTAGAAATAAGATGAGAATGAAGAGTTTGGATCATCAAATCTAAGTCACGGGCACGAGCTTTTTGAGCATGAGTCATGTCTTCAAGCATCTTTCCATAATTGATGATTTCATTATTTTGAGGAAAAGATGAAGTGTTGTCTTGAAAGTGATGATGAAAGTGTGAGTCAAAAATGTGTGGTGATGGAAGAGTGGACTCACACAAGAAATCATTACTCATAAATGGTTGTTCATTATGAAAAGGTGGAACTGAGTAAGACTCTTGAAAATACTGTGGAATTGGAGAGGGAAATAATTCAGGAAGTGTTTGCTCAGCTCTCTGTAAATTGGCTTCTAAACTCCTCAGTAACTCAGATTTTTCTTCAAATGGAGGTTCAGAAAAAGGAGTGTATGAAGCGGAATCGGGACATGAATATTGTGGACAAGGTGAATATGGTGGACAAGGAATTTGAGAATTTGACTCGGGGTACGTGAATCCCCAATTACTCGGTGAAGAGTTGAAATTATCTTGGAAATTATAATCATTAGATGGGGGGTATGGGTCATATTGATTCGGATAAGGCCAACCCGGCGTATTTGGTTGGTGCATATTGTAAAACACCGGGTTGGAATTATCCGAATATGGAATATGTGTGACATATGGATTATTATTAGGATGGAAAGAATTGTTGAATGCCATATCACACAATACACACAAAAACAAACAAACAAACAAACAAAACAAAAGAAAAGAAAATTCTAACCTAAGTTAGGGTAGACTTAGGACCTAGACGACTCCTAACTGATAGACTGTCCACGGGAGGTTTAGTGTAGATTCTAACCACAAGCTAATCAGCCAGGGAAGGGTAAGGTTGGTGGGAGGTTTTCCGTCCGGAGATGTTCCTTAATTAAGTAACCAGCAACCTTCGGGCTTTCGGCCCTCAACCCCTTTCCTAGACACCGATTTTGCAAGAGTTAAATTCCAACACTTTTCCCCCTTAGGATAATCTCCTAAATGAGTCCGAGATGTCCCTAGGGCCAACGTCTACTTTTTTATTAAATTAGGCTTGGGTTAGTGAGTGCTTGGGAAAATGATTTTTGGGCTAAGGAAAGGGTAATGAACTCCCCACCCTATCTTATTTACGGGTATGCCCTTAAAATTGAATTGTGCAAGTGTACAAGAAAAATCAAGGATTCACTCAAAGCATGAAAATCAAGCAAGAGATGATTCCTAGTCTATATGCAATGCGAAACGTACCTTGCCTCCAGCACTCTTCAACAGTAAAAGTAAAAGAATTGAAAGACACGTGCCTAAAATGCAAGTGTCTAAACAATTTTTAACAATTTCAACCAACTTTTTACTGTTGATTAATTAAGCAGGTATATGGTGAAGAATACAGGAAAAGAATTATTGCAGCAGATGTATTTTACAGAGAGCAAAGCCCTGCAGAAAATTTGTGAGTAGTGATCTCAAGATTGCCGCGGATCTGCGGCAAATACCCAGATTCCGCGGCAAATCTGAGGGATCCTGGTCTCTGCTTTCGAGAGCAGAGGCCCAGGTCCACTTATATGTCACTGCAATGCAAGAATGTCTGTTTCTTCAACCTGTAACCTGCAACAGAGAAGAAGATTCGTTTAGTACTTCACTTTAAACCAAAAAATGTTGCTCTCCCCGGCAACGGCGCCAATTTGATTAGACGAGAAAGGTGTCGTATTATTAAGCAAATGTATTTGATATACCCTTTCTTATCTCCGTTATAGCATAAGGCTATACCGAGTCGATTCTCAGGGAGAGCTCGCGATGGAAGCTTTGACGTGTGGTAGTGAAGTGAACAAACGAGAATTCTTCTATGTCTTATAAAAATAATGAATCAAATGAAAAAAACAAATGAAAGAAAAGATGGATATGTTCATGGTGGAAAAATCGGAAAAGAAATCAAGAGTGGATTTGGTATTCACAAGAAAAGAAAAGGAAACTTAAAGAAGCAAACAAACCATGACTAGCTTACCTTACTACCTTACCAATACTTACTAAACTCCGTGATAGTGAACGCTTGCCTCATGTTGTCACTCCATCGGCGTGGATTCGTCTCGCGTGTTGATCTAATTACTTTCTCATGTGAAGAATGGGGGTTAACCCATCGGAGAAGAGAAGACCATACAACTTGAAAGATGAAGAAAAGCAATCACCCATGAGTTAGTGAAGATGGCAAGGCTAGTGGTTAGCTAGTACATGGAGAAAAATTAGCTAAAAGCCATTAGAGAAGTAAAACAAAGCATGAAGTAAATTTGCAAGGAATTAAAGAAAGCAATTAAAGAAAGCACATAAAGAAAGCAAGTAAACTAGAACCAAGCTCAAGTAGAGGAAGGAGAATGGATGAATCCTTGCATAGCTTCAAGTTGTCACCCTTGATTACACAAGCTCTCTCTTTCTCACAATCTCTCTCTTTTACAATGAATTCTAGGGAAGAAGAGGGATCTAAAGAACTAAACTTAGAGAAAAAAACCTAGAAAATTACAACACACTAATGAATTCTCCTCTCTTCTCCATTCAGTCTCAGCTCGCAGGTCCAAGGTCACATATTTATAGCCCCAGGTGAAGGATCTAGAAGATATTCTGTTGGCGCAAAATTCGTGCTCCAACAGAGTCAGGATTGCCGCGGGGGCGCGGCATGGGCGCGGCACAACTGAAGCCGTTGGCTAACAGATTTCTGGTGTGAAGTTGTTACGAGGTTGTTAGCCACGTGGCCTTCTAGAACCTTGGGTTGTTGCGCGGATCTCTCTGGATTCTGGGCTTTAACTTGATCTTGGATTAATCACTTTAATTAGTGCTAATTAAAGTAATTAATGGCTTTCTCTCCTTTAGAGTATGTACCTGCAAATATGTAGAGAAGATGAGTAAAAATCATATTTTTATTAACTAAATGCATAGGAATTATGAGGTAAAATATGCAATATTGAGTTACAATCACCACCACATTTTCAACGCCCTTTTTGTCTTTAATTTTCAAATCAAACTCTTGCAAAAGAATTATCCATCGAATCAGTCTGGCCTTTGCATCCATCTTTTGCATTAAGTATCTAAGGGAGGAGTGATCAGTGAAAATCGTTGTCTTGGATCCTAGTAGGTATTGGCGAAATTTTTCCAACGCAAACACAACTGCTAAAAATTCCTTTTCAGTTGTCGTGTAATTTAGTTGGGCCTCGTTAAGCGTCCTACTAGCATAGTAAATCATGTGTTGCCTGTTATCAGTACGTTGTCCGAGAACAGCGCCTATGGCATAATCGGCGGCATCACACATGATTTCAAAGGGCCTAGTCCAATCAGGCGCTGATATTATTGGAGCCGAAACAAGTCTGTGTTTAAGCTCCTCCCAAGCTTGTAATTCTTTATCAAAATTGAAGGGTACATCTTTTCCTAAGAGATTTTTCAAAGGTCTAGCAATTTTGCTAAACCCCTGAATAAATCTTCTATAGAAGCCAGCGTGCCCTAAAAAAGATCTAATGTCTTTTAAGCATTTCGGCTCAGGGAGTTTTGTTATAACGTCTACTTTTGATCTGTCAACCTCGATTCCTTTGTGTGAAACTTCATGCCCTAGGACAATTCCTTACTTGACCATAAAGTGACACTTCTCCCAATTGAGTGTCAAGTTTTTCTCCATGCATCGTTGTAAAACTAACTTAAGATGGTGCAAGCATTGTTCAAAGGAATCACCATAAATGGAAAAATCATCCATGAAAATCTCCAAAAATTTCTCCACCATGTCAGAAAAAAGACTAAGCATGCAACGTTGAAACGTTGCAGGAGCGTTGCATAGGCCGAAGGGCATTCTTCGGTTTGCAAATGTTCCAAAGGGGCAGGTGAAGGTAGTCTTGTCTTGATCCTCAGGAGCGATAGGGATTTGATTGTATCCTGAATATCCATCCAGGAAGCAGTAATACTCATGTCCAGCTAGTCTCTCGAGCATTTGATCGATGAACGGAAGGGGAAGTGGTCTTTACACGTGGCAGCGTTTAATTTTCGGTAATCAATACAGTCTCGAATCTTCATTGGAAGACGAGTTTGTACTAATTCTTTCCTATCGTTTTCTACCATGGTAACCCCGGCTTTCTTGGGCACAGCGTGGACTGGACTAACCCACTGGCTATCAGATATGGGATAGATGATCCCATTGTCTAATAGCTTCAAAATTTCAGCTCTAATAGCCTCTCGCATGATCGGGTTTAGTCTACGTTGTAGGTCACGTTTAGGTTTTTATCTTCCGTCAAATGAATCTGGTGTTGCACAATGGATGGACTGATTCCCTTTATATCAGCCATGGTCCAACCAATGGCTTCTCAATTTTCCCTTAATACTACAAGAAGATCCTTTTCTTGTTGTTCCGTCAGATGGGACGCAATTATCACGGGAAATGCTTCCTTTTCACCCAAGTACTGATACTTGAGATGACTAGGGAGAACCTTAAGCTCAGAAGAGGGCACTTGATCTACTAATGGTTGCTCCTTGTGTAAGGGAAGGATAGGGGTTGCATCTGTTACCCACTCCACTGTGGATTCAATTATTTGATCAAGGTTGAAGTCATCAGTCTCCAACTCAAACTCTCTATCAGATTCGTATTTAATCTCCATTTCATGTTCACTTGCTAATCCCTCGATCAGGTTCACTTCAAATGACTCATTTTTCAAATCTCGAGGTTGTTTTTCCAGGTGAAAAAGATTTACCTCTTTTGTCATATCTCCAAAGGTTAGACGCATTGATCTATTCCTACAGTTAATGATTGCATTTGCAGTGGCAAGGAAGGGTCGTACTAGAATGACAGGTGTCTGAGCTTTGGGATTATGTACGGGTTGCGTTTCTAGAACAATGAAATCCATGGGGTAAATGAATTCCCCGACCCGAATGAGAACATCTGTAATCTCTCCCTTTGGAATTTTCACAGATCGATCAGCTAGTTGTATAGTAACCCTGGTCGGATGGAGGTCGCCTAACACGAGTTGCTGATACACGGAGAAAGGAAGAAGATTGATGCTGGCTCCTACATCCAGTAATGCCCTATTTATCATAGTCTGTCCTATAATACAAGAAATAGTTGGACTCCCTGGGTCTTTATATTTCACGAGAATTGGCCCAGTTAGTAACTCACTTATATTAGAAGCAAGGAAGACCTTCTTTGGGACATTAGTTTTCCTTTTCTTAGTGCACATATCTTTCAAGAATTTGGCATAAGAGTGAACTTGTTGTATGGCATCAAGAAGGGATACATTGATCTGGACCTAATTGAATATTTTTCTAATTTTCTCCATTTGAGCATTAGTCTTTTGAATTGCTAGCCTATTAGGGAATGGTACAATAGGCTTGTATGGTTTCTCATCTGCGTTATCTTTATTTGATTTGGAGGTTGAAGGTTGTGAACTTGAAGATGGATCATTTTTAGTTGATGGTACTGGAACAGGAAATGTTGACACTGATTTATTTGGAACAGGATGACTAGAAACCTGATTGTCTATCTGCTTTCCAGATCTCAAAATATGAACAGTGTTACACTGACTGGGACTTATGTCTTCGGCTTTATGAATAGGAAAGGGGTTCTTAGGATTGGGCACTGGTTGGCTTAGCAATGTTCCTTTTTGTCTTTCATTCAATGAGCTAGCCAGTTGACCTATCTGAACCTCTAACCTATTGATGGCCTGGTTGTGGGTGTTCATCATTGAGGCCTGGGTTTTAGATAAGGTTTCAATCATTCTTTCCAAATCTGACATTTTTTTATCAGGATGATTTTGTGTTTGTTGTTGCTAATATGCGGGCTGGAAGTTGTGTTGGAAGCTTGTTTGAAAATTTGGTGGACTCTGTTGGAAACTCGGTTGATGAGACTGAGCAGGGTATTGGTGTGAAAATGATGGTCTTGATTGTTCATGACCAGACTGACTCCAAGAAAAGTTTGGATGGTTCCTTCATCCCGGATTGTATGTTTTGGAGTGTGGATTGTAATTAGGTCTGGTGTATGCTGCATTCATATTCTCAGGGTACATTTGGGCTTGGTAGACGGGACACTCCTCAAACAGGTGGTTAAGAGCATGGCAGTAGGTACAACCCGGGTTGATCACAGGTGGTGGGTTGACCTGATTCACAGAATTTGGTTCCCTAACCTCGAGCAGTTCTAGCCTTTTCATCAATTGAGTTATCTTTGCCTCTGCAGCTATAGAGGATTCAATCGAATGCATACCAGCTCTGAAAGTGGTAGGATTGGTTTTCTCAGGGCAAGATTCTCATTGAACGATTTTTTCTGCTAAGGCTTCAAAGAGATCCCAACCCTGGTTATCATCTTTCTTTAAAAATTCCCCTTGACACAGTCTCGAGGAGGGTCTTAGTTTGATAATCTAGTCCGTCATAGAGAATTTGGCACTGTCGCCACTTCTCTATGCCGTGATGAGGACATTGGGCTAGTAAATCTTTAAACCATTCAAAATACTTCCAGAATGGTTCACTTGATTCCTGCTTGAACTGCATTATGTTTTTCTGATGAGGGCTATTTTGTGAATGGGATAGAATTTCTTAAGAAAGACTTTGACAAATTCATCCCATGTCGAGATAGGACTGGCAGGCAGATTGTATAGCCACTTCTTGGCTCTGTCCTTAAGCGTGAAGGGAATGAACCTTAATCTAACAGCATCTTCCCCTAGTTAGGAAATTCTAATCATCAAGCACACTTCTTCAAACTCACGAATGAAGAAATATGCGTCCTCGGATTCTAGGCCATGAAATCTTGGGAGTGTATTTATGAATTGTGGTTTAAGCTCAAAATTGTTCCCAGTTGCTTCGGGTAAAAGAATGCATGAAGGAAGTGAAGTGCGAATGGGGTAGAACTTGTCTTGGAGAGAAGTATTGTTAGCCATGATTGGATTTGTGTTAGGAAATGGTGTTTGTGCAAGTGTGAAAGTCCTAACAAGTCTTGCTAAATTGGGTCCCGATACCACTCTCGCATGCACAATCACAGACAACGTTCACCAAGCAATCAAGCGAAAAAGAAAAATAACAAACAATAAAAAGGAAAAACAATCACCAGCTATCTAGGATTCCTGGACCTAGATGACTCCTAACTATTCGATGAACCGAAGAAGGTTACTACTCAAGTCAGACCACAGCTAATCAGCCAGGTGGGGGCAAGATTGGTGGGAGGTATCAGCGCAGAAGCGACGGGCCTAATTAAGCCAAACCACCAGCCTTCGGGGTTTCACCCCTCAATCCCTCAACCTTAGTCACTAATTTGACTGGAGTGTGAATCAAAAACAATTTTCAACCTCAGCTGATCTCTTAACGAGTCCGGATGTCCCTAGGGGCCAACGTCTATCAAATTTTATTAAAAAGCTTGGGATTGTGAGTGTTTGGAGTCTGATTTTTAGGCCAAGGAAGGGTGATTAAATCCCCACCTTATCTTGTTATTGGGTGTTGCCTTTAAAATCAATTTTGTGCAAGTGTACAATGAAAATCACCTAGAGGGGGGTGAATAGGTGATGATGCTAATCAAAGGGCAATTTAAAAAATTAAAGCTACAACAATCACCAAGCAAGAGTCACAAGATGAATGCAAGCAAGTATGACAATGAATATGATGAGCAAGTAATAAGTGCAAGCAAAGTAGAGTAAGGAATGCAAGAATGTAAACCAATCGCAAACACAAGGATATGTTATCGAGGTTCGAGCACCCAGCTCTACTCCCCGCCTTCCCAGAAGGATTCTAGCTACTTCCACTATCACGAAGATCTCAATTACAATGGAGTACCCAACTCCACAATCTCAGTACAAGTAATTTCCTTGGTAGTCAAAAGACCACAAACTCTCTTTCAAATATCTCTTCCCTTACAAAGGTCCTTAGAGAATATTGAGTAGGAATGAAGCTCTTTTGTGTGTAAGGAAAAGAAATTGAAATCAGAGAAAAACTTTTGAAAACCCTTCAGAAATTGAGAGAATTTAGCTCAAAAACCAAGAACTTTGAAAGCCTTAAACTTTTGAATTTTTAGCAATAATTGTTGTTGTAACCAATCTCTCCCCAAACACCCCTATTTATAGGAGAGGGCTAAGGTTTAGGGATAAAACATATTTACTGATGTTTAGGAGGTAATTAGATCAAAATATATCCTTAAACGAATTTTTTAAACACAAAAGACAAAAATAAACAGCTCTTAAAAATCTGCCCGTTACTGTTCAAACGGCTACATCGGTCGACCGGGCCGGTCGACCGGTAGTACAAAATTCCGACCGTTACAGGTTATCGGTCGACCGACCCGGTCGACTGATACAAACTGTGACTCAAAAATAAATATCGGTCGACTGCCCCGGTCGACCGACAGACATGCACACGGATACGTGCATTCTGCCAGGACCTCGGTCGACTGGTCCGGTCGACCGGACCAGCCTGACACAGACTCGGTCGACTGTCGGTAGACTGCCGGTCGACCGGATCAGGTCAGAAAACGAAATAAAGACAGAATTTTGAGAAGAAAAATATTTTTAACAAAACTATTTTAAACAGGAATTCAGTATGTAACATAAAAAGAAATTTGTAGAAGAAAGATTTTGTACTAAAATATTTTTGTATATTTTATAGGAAATAAACTAAGAAATAGTATATGCGCAAAAACGTGTGTGATTGAGCTTCAAACCTAATCTCTATTCTTTAACAAGCTATAAAACTAAAAATACAAAACCTAAGGACCTCTGAGCAATCTTCACGTCTTTGAGCCATCCAATGCCTTGCTAGTGCCTTCACTTCTATGATCCTTCCTTGATGAGCAAATTTCCTTCCTTGCTTTGTGGAACTTAGAAGTTCTTGCAATAGCTAAGCGAATGGTCTCTAAACATGGTACAAGACCTGAAACTCATCTTAGCAAACTTGTTAGTACCAAATAGCACTAATTTGGTTTGTCATCATCAAAACACAAAACAATTGGAGAGTGTAACCTCTTGGGCCAACAATCTCCCCTTTTTGATGATGACAAAACAAATAGGCTATTAACAAAAATATAGGGTAGGAGAAAACTCCCCCTCAAATTATGCTATACATAAAACACAAGAATATGCTCTAGATACCAATAATTGAAATGATGCACCAATTATTGAAACCAATTAAAACAAATATATAAAACACAATATATAAAACACAAAAATTGCTCTTGATACCAAAAATACCAAAAACAACTAAAACACAAGAATTTATTTAAAACACAAAAATTCATAAAAACAAAACATATAAATTCATATGGAACCAAGACCAAATGAACTTATTTTTGTCCATGTAAACTTATTCTCCCCCTTTTGTCATACATCAAAAAGGGTTATGAAAAACATGTTTATTCAATAATACAAACATTAAGTTCTCCACAAATAAACGAAAATCTAGCAAAATCAAGAGGTTTAGTGAAAATATCGGCTAGTTGTAAATCCGTGGAAATATAATCAATATCTATATCACCTTTCTCAAAATGATCTCTAAGAAAGTGATATCTAATCTCAATGTGCTTGGTCTTACTATGTTGATTTGCATTTTTGGTCATGTGTATAGTACTAGTATTATCACAAAATATTTTTATATGATCAAAGTGCAAATCAAAATCAAGGAGAGTATGTTTCATCCAAAGGACTTGTGCACAACAAGCCCCCGCGGCAACATACTCCGCCTCGGCGGTTAAGAGAGCTACGGAATTTTGTTTCCTAGAGGACCATGAAACAAGACAATTACCAAGAAATTGACATGTCCCACTAGTACTCTTTCTATCTACTCTACAACCCGCATAGTCGGCATCCGAATAACTAGTCATTGAAAAATCTATAGATTTCGGATACCAAAGACCCATTCCAATAGTGCCCTTAATATAACGAATAATGCGTTTTACCGCAATAAGATGAGACTCTTTAGGACACGATTGAAATCTAGCACAAAGACACACACTAAACATGATATCCGGCCTACTTGCCGTCAAATATAAAAGACTTCCTATCATGCTTCTATATAATTTAATATCAACATTTTTACCTTGTTCGTCCTTATCAAGCTTGGTTGTAGTTGCCATTGGAGTGTTGCAAGCCTTTGATCCTTCAAGCCCAAACTTCTTTACTAGCTCCTTTGCGTACTTGGCTTGGTTAATGAAGGTTCCGTCTTGCAATTGCTTGATTTGGAGTCCAAGGAAGAAATTGAGCTCACCCATGGAAGACATTTCAAATTCTAGTTGCATTACCTTCTCAAAATCCTTGCACAAAAGCTCATTAGTAGATCCAAAAATTATATCATCAACATAAATTTGCACAATTAAAATATCATTATCAACATGCTTAGTAAAAAGAGTTGTGTCTACTTTGCCTTTAATAAAATCATTTGAGATGAGAAAACTAGAAAGCCTTTCATACCAAGCTCTTGGAGCTTGTTTCAATCCATACAAAGCTTTATCAAGTTAAAAACAAAATCGGGATGAACATGATCAACAAAACCGGGAGGTTGAGCAACATAAACTTCTTCATTAATAAAACCATTCAAAAATGTACTTTTCACATCCATTTGAAAAAGTTTAAAATTTTTAAAACATGCAAAAGCTAGTGTCATCCGTATGGCTTCAAGCCGTGCTACGGGTGCAAAGGTCTCCTCAAAGTCAATTCCCTCAACTTGAGTGTAACCTTGGGCCACTAACCTAGCTTTATTCCTAATGACATTTCCGGACTCATCCATCTTGTTTCTAAAGATCCACTTAGTACCAATTATTGGTCTATCGTGGGGCTTAGGAACAAGGTGCCAAACTTGGTTGCGCTCAAATTGATTGAGTTCCTCTTGCATGGCAAGCAACCAATATGGCTCCGTCTCGGCTTCGAGAATGCCTTTGGGTTCAAAATGAGAAATGAAAGCAAAGTTACCACATAGGTCATGGAGTTTGGAGCGCGTTGTGACTCCTTTAGATGCATCACCCAAGATGAGCTCCTTAGGATGATTTGTAGCGTATCTCCAAGCTTTAGGAAGCGGTTGAGTGCTTTCCTCCTTATCCTCTTGAACTTCACCAATAGGGTCTAGCTTTTCTTCTTGAGCGGGTGAGTCCTTCAAGGATAGTCTCTCCATGTCTTCACCTAATGGTTCAATCTCTACAAAATTCTCAACAACCACATTAGATTCTTCAAATTTAACATGCATGGATTCTTCTATGGTAAGAGAAGATCTAATGAAAACTCTATATGCTTTGCTAGTAGAGGAATATCCAACAAAGATAGCCTCATAAGCCTTAGCATCAAATTTACCCAAATTATCCTTAGTATTTAAAACAAAACACTTGCATCCAAAAACTTTGAAATATGCAACATTAGGTTTTCTAGAATGATACATTTCAAAAGAAGTTTTTGAAGAATTTTTGCATAAATAAATACGATTCGATATATAGCATGCGGTGTTTACGGCCTCGGCCCATAAATATTGAGAGAGGTCATATTCACTTATCATTGTCCTAGCCATCTCTTGAAGTGTTCTATTTTTCCTTTCTACAACTCCATTTTGTTGTGGAGTTCTAGGACAAGACGTTTCATGCTTAATTCCCTTTTCATCACAATAAGTCATGAAGAGTTGGTTAATAAACTCACCACCTCTATCACTCCTTATTCTCAAAATCGGAAGACCCTTTTCTTTTTCAACTCTTTTTCGAAAAATCTTAAAATGAGAAAAAGTTTGATCTTTATTTTGCAAAAAGAAAACCCAAGTAAAACGGGAGAAATCATCAACCAAAACAAATGCAAATCTACTTCCATTTAAACTTTTAGTTTTAGTTGGTCCAAAAAGATCCATATGAATTAATTCTAAAGGCCTAGTTGACATGATATCCTTGATTGGTTTAAAGGAAGACTTGGTTTGTTTTCCAAGTTGGCACGCACCACAAATGCGGTCTTTCTCAAAATTCAAGCAAGGTATACCCTTCACTAATTCCTTTGAATTAATCCTAGAAATATGGTCAAAAGATGCATGTCCTAATCTTCTATGCCAAAGCCAAGAATTTTCATCAAAAGCATTCAAGCATTTAGTAGAACAATCTAAATTGAGCATGTCAATAATATAAACATTATTATCACGAAAACCGGTGAGAATACAAATATCGGATTTAACATCAAAAATCTTGCAAGAAGTATCATCAAATACAACTTTAAGTCCACGATCACAAAGTTGACTAATGCTAAGCAAATTATGTTTTAAACCATCTACTAAAACAACATTCTCAATAATAGGAGATGCACCAATTTGAATGTTACCTATACCGATGATAGTTCCTTTGGAGTCATCCCCGAAGGTGACGGTGCCACCTTCCATGTACCTTGATAGGGTTGTGAAGTTGTTGATGTCCCATGTCATGTGTCTTGAACAACCACTATCAAGGTACCACCGCTCCCAACGTCTTGGTGCTTTGGTGTGTACCTACATCAAACAATTTAAGACTTGATTTTGGTACCCACATTTTCTTGGGTCCTCTAGGGTTAGTGTCATGAACCCAAACAAGATTATTTGTTCTATTTAGTTGATCATAGCAAAACTTAGCTAAATGTCCATTTTTGCCACAATATGTGCATCTATACACTCTACCATATTTAAAAGCATAATGGGTGTGTGATTTGTGAGCATGAGCATTGTGAGCATGAGCATTGTGAGCATGAGCATGAGAGGTGTTAGCATGAGAATTCTTAGCTTGTGAAGTGTTAGCATGATAATTCTTAGCTTGTGAAGTGTTAGCATGAGAAGTGTGCTTTTTAGAAAACATGTTCTCAAGTTTCTTAGTATTGAAAGCACAATCATTTAAAACTTTTCGAAATCATTCATTTTGGATTTAAAAGAAGAAATTTCTTTTTCATCAATAATAGGAGATTTTGTCTTACAAGTATTCTTGTAGGCACAAAATTCTTTTTGCATGGAAATGAAATTAGAAGAAATATCATCTTTTTCTTTAGAAACAATGGCAAGTTGATTCTTAAGAAAAGCAACTTCTTTTTGTAATTTTAAACATTCAAGTTTCTTGTTATCATAAGTTTCAGAAAGTTCTACAAATGCATGTACAAGAACTTCCTTACTTACATCATCATCTTCATCATCAAGGGATTGAGAGGTTACCTTGGGTGTGTTTGCCATGAAACACATGTTAGCTTGATCCACCTCCTCTTCGGACTCGCTTTCCGAATCCCATGTAGCTTTGTAGGCTTTCTTTTCCTCCGGTTTCTTTGGCTTGAAGGAGGAAGTCATCTTCTTCTTGAACTCCGGACAATCCGCCATGATATGTCCGGGTTTGCGGCAATTATAGCAAATGATCTTCCGCTCCTCTTTGCCTTCGAATCTTCTCCGGAAGTTGAACTTGTTCTTTCGGTACAACCTCTTGACATTCCGCACAAGTAGAGTTAGCTCCTCATCTTCTTCTTCGTCTTCATCATCGTCATCATTGGTGGATGAAGTCTTGAAGGCTATGGATTTCTTCTTTGAAGTAGTGGCTTCTTCTCTTGCCTTCTTCTCCATCTCATGGGTCTTTAGGTTCCCAATGAGACTAATGATGTCCATCTCGTCCTTGTCGTTCAACTCCTTTAAGGTGGTGGCCTTGATCTCCCATGAAGAAGGAAGAGCCCGTATCACTTTGCGCACCTTTTGATCGTTGGAGATGACGTCACCTAATGAAGAAAGACCATTTGTAATTTTAGTGAAACGAGTAATCATACAATCAATGGATTCATCATCTAGCATTTTAAATGATTCATATTGAGACCTCAAGAGATCTATCTTAGCTCTCTTGACTTGTGAAGTCCCTTCATGTGTGACCAATAAGTGTTGCCAAATCTCATAGGCGGATTGGCAATGAATTACCCGTGTAAGGTCATCCTCATTCAAGGCGGTTAATAGGGAGTTTTGGGCTTTGGAGTTAGCCTCATATTCTCTAAAGTTGAAGTCAGTCCAAGTGCTCTCATCACCATCGGGTGCTACATAGGGTTTAGTCAAGGACTTGGCCACTAAGCTACCCAAAGATTGCAAAAATATAGTTATCCTAACCTTCCAAATTGGGAAATTTAGGCCATCAAATTTAGGTGGGGATTTAATGTTGTCGGCCATGTTTACTAGTAATGAATGAATGAAATGAAAATGTTGATTAGCAATATTTTAAGGATCTCTCTATGGATGTTAAGCCAAACCTAGAGTCCAAGCTCTGATACCAATTGAAAATCACCTAGAGGGGGGGGGTGAATAGGTGATGATGCTAATCAAAGGGCAATTTAAAAAATTAAAGCTACAACAATCACCAAGCAAGAGTCACAAGATGAATGCAAGCAAGTATGACAATGAATATGATGAGCAAGTAATAAGTGCAAGCAAAGTAGAGTAAGGAATGCAAGAATGTAAACCAATATCAAACACAAGGATATGTTATCGAGGTTCGAGCACCCAGCTCTACTCCCCGCCTTCCCCAGAAGGATTCTAGCTACTTCCACTATCACAAAGATCTCAATTACAATGGAGTACCCAACTCCACAATCTCAGTACAAGTAATTTCCTTGGTAGTCAAAAGACCACAAACTCTCTCTTTCAAATATCTCTTCCCTTACAAAGGTCCTTAGAGAATATTGAGTAGGAATGAAGCTCTTTTGTGTGTAAGGAAAAGAAATTGAAATCAGAGAAAAACTTTTGAAAACCCTTCAGAAATTGAGAGAATTTAGCTCAAAAACCAAGAACTTTGAAAGCCTTAAACTTTTGAATTTTTAGCAATAATTGTTGTTGTAACCAATCTCTCCCCAAACACCCCTATTTATAGGAGAGGGCTAGGGTTTAGGGATAAAACATATTTACTGATGTTTAGGAGGTAATTAGATCAAAATATATCCTTAAACGAATTTTTTAAACACAAAAGACAAAAATAAACAGCTCTTAAAAATCTACCCGTTACTGTTCAAACGGCTACATCGGTCGACCGGGCCGGTCGACGGTAGTACAAAATTCTGACCGTTACAGGTTATCGGTCGACCGACCCGGTCGACTGATACAAACTGTGACTCAAAAATAAATATCGGTCGACTACCCCGGTCGACCGACAGACATGCACACGGATACGTGCATTCTGCCAGGACCTCGGTCGACTGGTCCGGTCGACCGGACCAGCCTGACACAGACTCGGTCGACTGTTGGTAGACTGCCGGTCGACCGGATCAGGTCAGAAAACGAAATAAAGACAGAATTTTGAGAAGAAAAATATTTTTAACAAAACTATTTTAAACAGGAATTCAGTATGTAACATAAAAAGAAATTAATAGAAGAAAATTTTGTACTAAAATATTTTTGTATATTTTATAGGAAATAAACTAAGAAATAGTATATGCGCAAAAAACGTGTGTGATTGAGCTTCAAACCTAATCTCTATTCTTTAACAAGCTATAAAACTAAAAATATAAAACCTAAGGACCTCTGAGCAATCTTCACGTCTTTGAGCCATCCAATGCCTTGCTAGTGCCTTCTCTTCTATGATCCTTCCTTGATGAGCAACTTGCCTTCCTTGCTTTGTGGAACTTAGAAGTTCTTGCAATAGCTAAGCGAATGGTCTCTAAACATGGTACAAGACCTGAAACTCATCTTAGCAAACTTGTTAGTACCAAATAGCACTAATTTGGTTTGTCATCATCAAAACACAAAACAATTGGAGAGTGTAACCTCTTGGGCCAACATACAAGATAAAAAAGATTCACTCAAAGCGATATAAATCAACCAAGAGATGAGTCCTATTCTGAATGCAATGCGTACGTACCTTGCTCCAGCACTCTTCAACAGTAAAGTAAATGAATTGAAAAGACACGTGCCTAAAATGCAAACGTCTAATCAATTTTTTTAAATTTTTCAACAAGTGTTTTACTGTTGGTTTATTAGCAGGCTCTTGGTGATGGCATACAAGAAATAAAGCTTGCAGAAAACTCTAATTTTGCAAAGCAAGCAGCCCTGCAAAAAACCAGTCAGTAGTGAACTCCTTTTTGCCGCAGATCCGCGACCAAAGCCGAGGAAACGCGACAATCTAGAGGGTTCTTGGTCTCTGCTTTCTAGAAAGAGCCCAAGACCACTTATATGTTACTGCAATCTTCTTTCCTGCTTTCTCTGACCTGTAACCTACAACAGAGAAGAAAAATTCGTTTTAGTTCCAAAAATTCAATAAAAACCGTTACCCTCCCCGGGAATGGCGCCAAAAATTTGTTCGAAGAGATTAATTGTATTGAAAAGAGGTTTAGAGTAAACCGTTGGTTGCCGTGTTCTGATGATCAAGAACTTCGAATGTTTATGCAGGTTTACTTTGCTCCTTCCGAATCACCGTTCGTAGCATAAGCTAGGACGGGTTGTATCCACAGGGAGGGTTAGCGATAGAAGCTTTCAGGGTTTGTATTGAAATCTTTGTGAAGAAAAACGAAGGTTCTTCTTTGTTTTAAATGGAAAATAAAACGATGTGGAAGGTGAGTGAAAAATCTTTGGGTGTTTTGTAAAAGAAAAGAAGAAACGAGAATAAAGATAGAAGGAAAACGAAGATATTTGAAAAGAAGAAGTTTTCAGAAGAGAGATTTTTTTTAGAATGGTATAAAGAGAAGCCATGACTAACTAACATTTTAATTTACTAACTTACTACTCTCGTTGGGTGATGCATGCCTCATATCGAATCATCGGCAATAGTATGTCTTGCTTTGCTAAGTTCTTGTGTTGTCCCATGTTGAAGGTGTTTCTCATCTAGGCTAGTTGCCTCCTTGAATCATTGGCTCCCTAAATAGATTTTCATTAGTGGAACATGGATAGTCACTTTTAACGATGCTAAGAAACATACAAGATTCATTAGTCCATCAAAGCTATAATAAAGCGAGCATGAAATAAGAATTTGTAATGTAGTCATTGGCATAGCACAGTGCTCCATCTTCATGTTCCATCATGGCGCTTGTTCTAAGGACAAGGCTCTAAGTGAGGCTCACATGAGTCATGTGGAGGGAGAACTTAGCATTTGCAAAGAATAAAAAAAATAACTCATCTTCATTGGAGGTGAAATAGACTCGTAGATTGCAAGACTTAAAAGAAGAAAGTATCCAATGAATCATATAAGTTAGCAATCACCGAAGAGTTAGTAGTTAGTAAAATTAAAAGTTAGTTAGTCATGTTAATAAATTAGCTAGACATGAAAATAAAGAACAAGAAACAGCTCATTGTAGAAGTGAAATAGAAGAAAGTAAAAGCTTAAAGAAAAATAATGCACTAGACAAGAGAAGATGAAGATTGAAAGCTCGATCCTTGTATTGCGTTGTCACTGTCTCCAATTACAAAGATTGCTCACTCTCACTCTCTCTTTTCTGGATTCTAGAAGGAGAAAAAGAAAATTACATAAGAGACTAAAAGAAAACCTAGAGAAACCCTAACAATTTCCCTAAAAACAATGTTCTTTTCTCCTCCCGATTATAGAGGCCCTAGGGGTCTATTTATAGTCTTCATGAGAGGAGGCCATCCCACTTCAGTCTCCGGATCAAACGCTGAAGTAACGGCCTAAAGATTGCCGCGGGTCCGCGGCATAAGCCGCGTTCCGCGGCCGTTTCTTGGCCGCTGCGCTAGCGAATTTTTGTGCCTTTCTGTTGGATCTCGTATCCTCAGTAGATCTTCTAGAAATGGAGAATACGCTTTGGGAACTGTGCAGATCTGGGCTTTCTTCTTGGGGTTTCTAATTAATTCTTTAATTCCTAAAAATCATAATTCTTGGGCCTCCTTCTCCATTAAACATTGGACCTGAAAAAAGAGAGAAAAAAGCAATAAAAATTCAATTTTTATTCATATAAAGCTTAGCATGGTGGTAGAAAATGATGCATAAATGACTCCAATCATGATGTTAACTTGGTATTGAAGAGGTGTAGTATTAACCTCAGAACTTTTCGCTAGGAAAATCGAGAAGATTACTGTCAGGGTGTAATGTTAACTTGGCTAGGGAATTTTGCGATTTGAGCAATTTATTGAACTCGTCATTTTATTAAAGAGAATTGATAAGTTGAAATTTTATCCGCTGAGAAAATTGAAGAAAATCACTGTTAGAGATATAATGTTAACTTAACAGTGGGGTTATGCCAGATGTGTGATGTTAACTTACCATTGCGATTTATTGACTATTAGAGCTGTAATGTTTAAATTAACAGTGATGCGTGCCAGAGGTGGTTTTTAACTTAGCACTAGAGAGGTGTAGTTTTAACCATAGGTTCTCGTTTCTACTATAAAAACTGAGAAAATTACTGTTCGAGGTGGAGTATTTACATAACAGTAATGCATCTTGCGATTTGAGCAAGATTGGTCAGAGGTGTAGTATTTAAGCTGACCGGCAAATTTTGCGATTTGAGCAATGTTGAGTGGACTTGTCATTCTATTGACGAAAATAACAAGTGGGATTTGATCTGTTGGGGGTGTATTGGAGTTTTTTTGTCAGAGGTATAATGTTAATATGACTAGTGCTTCACTGGAGATTGCGATTTCTGCAATTTAGATGGAGCTGTCATTCTATTGGAGAGAATGGAAAGTGTGATTTGAACCCATTGGGATCAGTTGAAGTCTTATAGTCAAGGTATAGTGTTAACGTGACGGACTTTGTTAAGGATTTGGAAATGATTAGTTAGAAGTGTGATGTTAACTCGATAGGGTTCATTTACTGTAAAGGTGTGATTTTGAACATAATAGTACTTTGAGTGGACTTACTATTCTATGGGAGAGAACGACGAGTGGGGTTTGATCTACTAGAGATATGAAAGTTTTACTATCAAAGGTATAATGTTAACGTGACAGGCTTGAGCTGGAATCATTTCGCTGGGGAAAACAAATACAGCTTTTTGTGATCCTACCACTCCACAGAAGGGAATTGGTACGGGATTTTGAAGAAGAAGCTGGGATCATGTCTCTTAGGATTATTAACAAATTCTCAGCTATCAATGAATTTTGTTTGTCTTTACCAACTACCGTTTGAGTTAGGCCAGCCATGTTGTTCCCCTTAGCATGATGAGTTATCGAGAAATTTTCGTTGGGCTTAAAAGCTAACTTATTTCCTCTATCCTTAGCCGTCGGAGTCGTTTGATTGTTGTTCCTTAGATAGCTTCTAAATTTCTACTGGGAATTAAAGAAGTATTAAATCTTGTGGGGAAATGACAGAGAAATTACTATTCCCTGTGACTACTTATTTGATCAGAGGTGTGATGTTAACTTGATTATGGATAGCACTTTTTGTTTGGAGTAGTACATGATGTACTTCTAGGGGGTTTTTATTCCATGAGAATGATAAACACAAATAGTCTTTGACATTATACCGATGGAAGGGTTTAAATTGTTCATTGTTGAACATGTCAGTTGTAGAAGTCAGATCACCTCGTTGCCCAGTAAATTCAATGCTACATGCTCTTGTAATCTTTCTGGTTTACTCTTGCAACTATGTCTTCTACTCGTTCGCCTTGTAAGACTAGTTGCTCTCAAGTGCGACTTTGAGTTACTTCTATTTGAGTTAAGAGTGTGGTTTGTAGGTCGTAACGACAAGTCTCTACCAATGTAGATTGCGTCATGCCACTTGGACATCAGAGTACCATACTCAGAAATCTCTCCACAAACGCTTTGATTGACTCTCCTTTCTTTTGCTTTGTAGCAAGGAGAGTTAGCACAGATACTTCGGTGTCATCTTTGAAGAATCATGCCAGGAAGAGCTTCTCGAGGTCGTGTTAGCCCAAAGGCCCTTCACCATAGTTTTGATGATGACTAACTTATAAAGTTAAGGTACTAATGATCTTGTGTTTACATAATTTTAGCTATTGATCAAGATCTTAGTAGGTGTTTAGCTCTACAATAGATGTGAAATCAAGTTTTGAAGCTATCAAGTGTTGATTCAAGAGCTCGCGCTTCAACATCGCATCTAATACTCGAGAGGAGTCTACTCTATGGATCGTGTTTGGATTGAGTCATCTTGGAGAGGAAGATCGACGAGAAGATTTCGGTTTAGGTTTGTTTTTAGTTTAGATCTTATGTAAGGATAGTTTAATTTTGATATGCTATAGTATACACACACAAGTTCAAAAGTTTTCGTTTCAGTTTAACCGTTTTAGATTTTCAGTAATACATATATCATTTCATGAATAGATTACAATTAAAAGAAGTTTACATGATTTATATATATACTGGATTTCATCTATATACATTGATGGTTCATATTGTTTAGAAAAACTTATTTTGATGTATATCTAGTCAGGTGTTTAAAGTTTTGCTTTTATCAAAACTTATTTTGAGATTTAATGTCAAAAATATAGATATATCATTATATGTGTATTGGATTCTATTCATACACACTATGCTTCAAATGTGTTTTTGTATCTTATTTTTGTATTTATACAAGTTTTGGAGAAAACGAATTTCCATTTCAAAATCTAACTTTTTGGAAAATACAGTTTTCGGTTTAAGCTTTAATGTCTATGCCTCAAAAATTGTTCAAATTGTTTGTGATATGTGTTGATTTTTGATCAAACATAAATATTCACATGAACTTACTTTTATGTATTTTGTGAGATTTTATTGTATTTTATGGGATTTAAAAGTCTAATTTATCTAACCTATAAATCCTAGTTTTTGGGCTGCTGGCGGTCGACCGACCGGTCGATCGAATCAGGGCTCGGTTTACCGGACGGTCGACTGACGTGCACAAAGACGTGCACAAGCCCATGCCTAAGGGACGGTTCGACTGCACGATGGACCGACTGGCTCAACCCACGTCTCAGGTTGGCCCGGTCGACTGAGCGGTCGACCGACAGGCAGGTTGCCTAGGGGCGGTCGACCGACAGCCTCAAACGGTCAAAAATTTGATCGCTGGCCAAATGACCAGGCGATCGACCGACAGGCCTATCTGGGCCTGTTTTGACCCCAATGGCTATATTTTTCAAACTCCTATAAATATGGGTTTTTGGGACCAGTTTTCAACAAGATTTTTAAAAGCAAAATTTCCCATCTTCTACAGAGTTTTTAACAACTTTTCACAACAAGTTTTTGTGCTTCAAATTACATATCTTTAACTTGTTTCAAAGTTTTTAAAAATCAAAAGAAAATAAGTTTTGAGAATCTAGTTTCTTGTTCTTCATTTCTATATCAATTCAAGAGTTTTCTTCAAGTGTTTTCTTTGTTGTTTCTCTTCCAAACACTTTGTTTACTTATATACTTGAGCTATTCATCTCAAATCTATCCTTTAGGATCTTGTATTGTGAGAAAATTTATTTGTGATCTTTTGAGATCACTAAGTGTTGTTTGTGATCATTGGATCACCAAGTTGTAATCTTTTCTTTGCTTTGTGCTTACCCTCTTGTGAGAGGTGTGAGAGTTGAAGTTGAGCATTCCTTATTTAAGTTGTAATTTCTCGATGGAGGTCCCTTTGTGGAAGATTCAATAGTAGATAGTGAAAATCCTTCTGTGTGAAGGCGGAAACGTAGATCAGTGGCTCGAACCTCGAAACATATCTTGGTGTTTGCGTTTAGATCTTTCTCTCAACTCTCATCTTTTTATATCTTGCATTATCATTATGGTTCATAATCATATGCATGCTAGATATTGTTTGTGTGCTCACACTTGTGTTCAATCAAGAGAGCAATTAAATCATCTCAACTCTTAAATTAGACGAATCGTGAGGAGTAGTTCCAGAGCCCTTCACGGGGAATTCAGACTCACTCTTGATTATACTTTATGTGTTTGCAATTTAGTTTTTAATTCTGCATTATTTGTCTTAGATTAGCATTGCACCTATTCACCCGCCTCTTGGTGTACTTTCAATTAGTATCAGAGCTAGCGCTCATGATATTTAGTTTAACCACCTAGGAAATGATCCTTAGATTGCTAACCTAGATTTGCCATACATACATATTAGTTTACACTCATGGATTTCTTATTCCACCCATGTATGTTGGTTCTAACATCGATATATGAAAATTTAAAATAATTTCATATTTAAAAGCATTAGGATTGCATGTTAATCTTGCCACTACTAAAAATTCCTATATTAATAATGGCAAGTATATTGAGGGGAATGTACAAGCATTGAATGTACTTAGGTAATCACGAAGTAAGAATTAATTATCTATTGTTTCTCATTGTGATTCCGTTTTTTGCAGTGTGGAACACATTGACCTCTCCCAAGGAACAAACTTCACACATTTTGGAGAGAGAACCAAGAAGAGATGAGTCCGACCAAGCTTGCTTCATGGTCCAAGGGAATAACTCCCTTGAGGTAAATTCAGATACTCATTTAGATGATAGTGCTAGCTCTTACGATGATCATGATAGTAGTATGGATGCCCATGCTTTAGATGAAGAGCTTTCAATATTTTGTAAAAACTTACTTTCAAAATACAAACTTTTGAAAAGCAAGAGTTTTGAATTAATAAAAGAAATAAAAATTTATTTTCAAAACTTAACACCGTTTTACAAGAGAGGGTTGAGATTTAAAGTTAAAGGGATTCCTTGAAAACCCAATTCAATCTTGTTTTAAAAGAAAATGAGATTTTAAAAAATAAAAACTTGAGTTTGTTTTAAAAGAAAATGATTCTTTGAAAATCAAAATTGCTTTGAATTCAAAAGAATTAGATTTTCTTTCAAAGAAAAAAATTTTCTTGAAAAATAATTTTGATGATTCTATTGCTTCATTCTCTTGTGATAAACATCTTGCATGCTCCACATCTTCTTCAAGTATCGATAATGCTATTTGCATGTTGAAAAAGAGTAGATTATTTGGCTCCACTTTGAGCCAATGTGCCATGAACCACACAAGATTAGAATCTATGTTTCAAAAGAAAAATATTCCACATATGCATGCACATCATACACGGCATACACATGCTCATCGTACTCACACACATGATTCTTTGTATGCTAGTGTGTACAGTTGTACACATTGTAGTCGCAAGGGCCACCTTGTAAATTTTGCAATGATAGATAATATTTTAATTTTGCAAGCAAACATGTTTGGGTTAGGAGAGGTACTAACCCTCATAGATCCAAGAAAGTTTGGGTATCAAAATTCACTTCTAATGTATTTGATATAGGTGTGGGCTCTCACACGACATGAGAGCATTGGTGGCTTGGTGGTGGATGTGTTTGAGCTTAATGGATACAATTTGGGATACAACGCTATCAAGAGAGTTTGGTGGGAGGACCACTATGTTTTGAAAAAACAGAGACTAGCTATACTGGTATTGGTAACTATCTCTATCCTTCTTATTTTGTTTACATGCTTTCATTGATGACTTTTAGCATGTCATGATTTTCTTGTTCATTATGGATAAATGCAATGTTTATTGGACATATGATATGCTTAGATAGTATTTAAGATACACCCACATTTATATGAATTCATAATTTTATTTTCTCACTACTGTTTAACTATGTGTGCATATTCTTGTTATAATAGCACTTGCATTTACCTTAATGATTTCATTTATTTTTTCAACCATGTTTTGATGTCTTGTGCTTCATGTTTTGATCACATATTTGGATATAGTTTTCATTAACACTTGTGTTTATACTTGTGCAATTAGTGAGTTACACTTGATTATTATATTTTGGTGCCTTATTGCTCATGTGTAGTCATTAGATGTACTTATATAATCTAGTTTTGATGATTCTTGCATTTACACGTGTATTCCCTATTTTGTACATGTTTTTATAAAAAAATAGTTTTAGCTTCATGTATATGCAAATTTTGACCAAAACTATATGATATACATATTTTATCCTTGAGTCACTTGCTTTTCATGACATATAATATTTTTGTGGACCCATTTCATGTTTGAATATGTATATATATTTTAGTTTTGACAAAACATACATATACCTTGAAGTTTGTTTTATTTCGATGAAAATTAAATTTTTATAATTTTCATGTTTATGATAAAAGAAATTTATTTATTTTGATTGAGCTTCATTGCCTTATCTCTATGATTATGGTTATTACATGATTCTTGTGCACTCTAAATCTTGTTTACTCATAAATTTGGATTTATGAGAATCTTTGTGCTTCATAGCTCTTTGAGTATCGATGCTCGTGTAATTTTTATGTTTTCATGGGATAAATATTTGTTTTTATTCCTTTCTTGAAGGATTTCGTACTACTTTTCAAAATTATCTTAAAACTTGTTTCGTATTCTTCAATTGGTAGGATTTTCAAATTATGCTAAAATTATATTCAACTCATATATAAACCCCAACCTCCTAAGGACGGTTGGTTGTGCGACCATGCCTTGTGTGCTCTTTAATGATTATCTTTTTAAATATGTGCATGATAGGGTGGATGTTATGAGTTATAAACATGATTCCTGTGCTATATTATTTTTGTATACTCATGTTTTCTATATATGCATGCCTCATATTTCAAATTAGTATTAAATTGATCATACATACATATATATGTTTTCTTATGCTAAAATCAACATTGTTTACACATCTATATTTTATAGCACAAATTTATTTCATGCTAAGCTTGATTCATATTCTTAATGATAATTGGTATCTTTACAAGCTTATGCATTAGTTTTATTGATATTTCATAAAGGGGGAGAAAAATTCTTGATTTATCTTTCAATTGTATTTATTTTCAATTGGTATCTTACTCCCACTCTTTATGAAGAAAAATATTTTATTTTGAAAAATGCTAACGTTTTCAATATTGGTATTAATAATAACCTTCAATTGGTATTATTCTCAAATTGGTATCTATATTGCAAAATGATTTTAGTATTTACCTAAAATTTTGGTTTAAAATTTACCTTCAATTGGTTTCATTTCTTTCTATTGGTATTAATTGGTGAAAAGATTATTTTTCTTCCAATTGGAATAAAAATAAATTGTTTTAATTGGTATCAAAATTCGTTTTAAGTGGTTTTCAAAATTTATCTTGATATATATTGCTTATATGCAAAGGGAGCTTAACTTCTCCTCTATGTATAGATTCATATTGAGTATATTTTATATAAAGAAGAGCTTGACCTCTTTTCTTTATATAGTACACGTGTGTAGGGGAGCTTAATATCTTCGCTTATGCGTTGTATATTATGCTTATATGAGTTAAGATTTAGTCATCTTTTTATTCATATAATGCATGTATGCAAGGGGAGCTAACTTGACGTCTCTCCTCTTCATGAATGTATATCGCATATACATTGTTGTTTTTCTTCACCCTTTATTGATGATTGACAAGAAAGGGGACAAAGATTAGTTTATATATGTATGTTGTTTTTAGTTATGCATACATGTTTATGTTTGTTATTTATATATGCATGTTTTTCTTATTAATTATGCATATATACATATGTTTTTGTTTATAAGCTTTATTGAATATCTTCATGTTTTATGCTATGCATGAGTTAAGGGGGAGCTTCTATGAAGCTTATCTTAATCCATGCATAAATAATCTCATAAGTTTTGTCATCATCAAAAAGGGGAAGATTGTTAGCCCAAAGGCCCTTCACCTTAGTTTTAATGATAACTAACTTATGAGTTAAGTTACTAATGATCTTATATTTATATAGTTTTAGTTATTGATCAAGATCTTAGTAGGTGTTTAGCTTCTACAATAGATGTGAGTCAAGTTTTGAAGCTATCAAGTGTTGATTCAAGAGCTCGCGCTTCAAGATCACATCTTGGACTCGAGAGGAGTCAAGCTCTATGTTTCTGTTTGGATCGAGTCATCTTGGAGATGAAGATAGACGAGAAGACTTTAGTTTAAGTTTGTTTTTAGTTTAGATCTTCTGTAAGGATAGTTTAGTTTTGATATGCTCAAGTATATACACAAACAAGTTCAAAAGTTTTTGTTTCGGTTTAACCGTTTGGATTTTCAATAATACATATATCATTTCATGACTTGATTACAATTAAAAGAAGTTTACATGGTTTATATATATACTTGATTTCATCCATATACATTGATGGTTCATATTGTTTAGAAAAACTTATTTTGATGTATATCTAGTCAGGTGTTTAAAGTTTTGCTTTTATCGAAACTTATTTTGAGATTTAATGTCAAAAATATAGATATATCATTTATATGTGTATTGGATTCTATTCAAACACACTATGCTTCAAATGTGTTTCTATATCTTATTTTTGTATTTATACAAATTTTAGAGAAAACAAATTTCCATTTCCAAATCTAAGTTTTTGGAAAATACAGTTTTCGGTTTAAGTTTTAATTTCTATGCCTCAAAATTTGTTGAAATTGTTTGTAATATGTGTTGATTTTTTATCAAACATATTTGTACTTCAAATATTTACATGAACTTATTTTTGTAGATTTTATGGGATTTTATTGGATTTTATTGGTATTTAAAAGTCTAATTTCTCTAACATATAAATCCCAGTTTCTGGGCTGCTGGCAGTCGACCGGACGATCGACCGACGTGCACAAGGACATGCGCAAGCCCATACCTAAGGGTCGATCGACCGCATGGTCGACTGACTGGCTCAACCCATGTCTCGGGTTGGCCCGGTAACCGACATGTTGGTTGTCTACGGGCGATCGACTGGGCGATCGACCGACAGCCTCAAGCAGTCAAAAATTTGACCATTAGCCGGTCGACCGGGCGGTTGACCAACAGGCGTGTCTGGGCAAGTTTTGACTCTAATGGCTATATTTTACAAACCCTTATAAATATGAGTTTTTGGGACTAGTTTTCAACAAGATTTTCAAGAGCCAAATTTTCCATCTTTTACAGAGTTTGTAACAAGTTTTCAAAACAAGTTTTTGTGCTTCAGATTACATATCTTTAATTTGTTTCAAAGTTTTGGAAAATCGAAAGAAAACAAGTTTTGGTAATCTAGTTTCTTGTTCTTCATTTCTATATCAATTCAAGAGTTTTTTTCAAGTGTTTTCTTTATTGTTTCTCTTCCAAACACTTTGTTTACTCATATACTTAAGCTATTCATCTCAAATCTATCCTCTAGGATCTTGTATTGTGAGAAAATTTATTTGTGATCTTTTGAGATCACTAAGTGTTGTTTTTGATCATTGGATCACTAAGTTGTAATCTTTTCTTTGCCTTGTGCCTACCCACTTGTGTAGACGTATGAGAGTTGGAGTCATGTACTCCTTGTTTTGTAAGTTGTAATTCCTCGGTGGAGGTCCCTTTGTAGAAGATCTAATAGTGGATAATAGAAATCCTTCTGTGTGAAGACGGAGACGTCGAGCAGTGGCTCGAACCTCAAAACATATCTTGGTGTTTGTGTTTGGATCTTTCTCTCAACTCTCATCTCTTTATATCATACATTGTTATTATTATTCATATTCATATACATGTTAGATATTGTTTGTGTGCTCACATTTGTGTTCAGTCAAGAGACCTATTAAAGGACCTCAACTCTTAATTTAGAGGAATCGTGAGGAGTAGCTCTAGAGCCCTTCACAGAGAATTCGGACTTACTCTTGATTACACTTTGTGTGTTTGCAATTTAGTTTTTATTCCACATTATTTATCTTAGATTAGCACTACACTTATTTACCCCCCCTCTAGGTGTACTTTTAGGTCGACCCATTTCTTGATAGAGTCGACAGGAAGCTGTTGGGAAACAATCTATATGCTCTGATATCAATTGTTGTGATTTCAGGAGAGGATACCCCCACGACAGCATAGACTGGGGCGGCCAGCGGATACGAACCACAGGATCTACTAAGACAACTTGAAGAAGAGAAGAAGAAGATATTCCAAAGTAGATAGAAAGCTAACATACAATATAACGGGGTTCCACCGATCAAACAGATCGTGTGTGCGTCCACGAGAAAAGAGAGGAGAAATTTTATTAAAACTTTGAGGGAGTACAATAAGAATTACTTACACCTCATGCTGAGAAGTTACAAACCCTTGATGGCTGCCAAGAATAGCGAACCCTTATGGCTAAGCTTCTCTCACGAATTTCTTACCTAGATGAATTACACCCCTAGGAATTACAAATTCATAGGGTTCTCTTAAAATACATTGAAGGCCACCCTAAAGGGGTTAGTTTTAGACCATAGAACTCTCCTAGTCTTAAACAAACTCCTTCAATCAGAATAAAGAAACTTGAATTCAACTCAGGCTTAAAACAGATCTAGAAAAGGAAACTGCTATATCTGATAATAATGAACCTTCATGATGTATTCACATCATAATCCTAACAATCTCCCCCTTGACTTGAATACGTCCAGGTCAGAGAATAGCCACCATGCTCTTTGTGCTCCCATCCACGTACAATTGAACAAACTTGATTTCATCTCCATCTCACTCTCTCTTCTCCATAACCCCCTCATGGGGTTCACATCTTGATTAGGTTGAATAAGTTCAAGCCCAACCTGAACTTTATTACCCAATGATCTCTTTGATCTACACAAGATCTATGAAAATTTACTTTAGCATAGGAGTAACGATCTGGACTACCTTGTTGTGCGCCTAGTCCCAATCTCCTTTCGGGATACAATTGAACATTCGAGCTCGAATCCATCGTAGCCTCTGATTGTTTCACAACCACCGCTTTTGAAGGCAGGGATAATTGCAATCCACTAACGTTAATCTTTGAATTGCGCAGCATATACACATTGCCAACACGTTCAACTTGAAATATCACATGGGCCTCTTTGAAAACTTCCATAAGATCACCTTTCGAATTGAAACAGAACCCTTCTCTATGTAGGGCTCCAAAAGAGATGAAATTATACCTTGATTCGGGAATATTATGAATGCCTTGAAGTGTAATGATGCATCCATCATGAGACTGAAACTGGATTATTCTTTCGCCAATCACCTTGCTTGTAGCAGAATTCCTCATGAAGACTTCACCCCTTGAATCGAAGTGTATGAAGAGAACATCTTCCAATTAGAACTGATATGCTGTGAACATCCAGAATCTATGACCCACATTTGTTACTAACTGGTCTGTTTGTAACAGATAGAACGTTGCATTGTTCTTCATCTCCTTCAACTAGTTCAGTGATATTAGCATCTTGTTGTTTATTTTTCAAAGTCAACAGTCAAATCTAATGTGCCTCTTCTTGTGACAATAGTTGCACGTCAAATTCTTGTGTTTGAGTTACCCGTGAAACTTTCATTATTACTCTTCTCTCTTGAGTAATGAACTTTCTCGGAATCATCATAATGAGACTCACCTGTCAACTGGGTGTCAATTTTGTACTTGTTGAGTAGATGCTCCTTGACTTCATTGACCTTGACTATTGACTTGCCTCCATAGATGATAGCTTCCATAAAGCTCTTACATGAAGAAGGTAAAGAACACAGTAATAGAAGTGCTTGATCCTCTTCTTCTATCTTAACCTCTATCTTATCAAGATCATTGAAAATAAAGAAAAATTCTGCAATGTGAGACTTGATAGGAGTACCTTCATGCATGTGGAGAATAAAGAGATGTTGCTTCAGAATCAACCGATTGGCCAACAACTTCTTCAGATAGTGATCCTGAAGTCATTCCCAAAGCGAGGACGTTGTTTTCTCCATAGAAAACTCATCCAACACTTCGTTTGCCAAGCAAAGTTGAATAACTATCAAGGCTTTCTCATCCAACTCCTGCCAAGTTTCTTCCTTCATGTCTTGAGGTTTTTCTCCCTCTCGAGTAATGCTTTCTTCAACTCGCATTGGATAAGGATGACGTTCATCCTAATCTGCCACCAGCTGAAATTGACGACGCCATTGAACTTTTGAATATCGAACTTGATCGCAGACATCTTCACATTGACCTTGCTCTGACGCCAATTGTTAGAAAATAATATGTATGTTCTAATACCAATTATTGTGATTTCAGGGAAGGATGCTCCCACGACTGGATCGACTGGGGCGGCGCAGCGGATATGAAACACAGGATCTACTAAGACAACTTGAAATAGAGAAGAAGAAGTTGTTTCAAAGTAGATAGAAAGCTAACATACAATATAACGTGGTTCCACTAATCAAACAGATTGTGTGTACGTCCATGAGAGAAGGGAGGAGAAACTTTATTAAAACTTTGGGGAGTACAATAAAAATAACTTACACCTCATGCTGAGAAGTTATAAGCCCTTAATGGCTACCAAGAACAGCGAACCCTTGTGGCTAAGCTCCTCTCAATAATTTCTCACCTAGATGAATTACACCCTTAGGAATTACAAATTCATAGGATTCTCTTGGAATACATTGAAGGCCACCCCTAAGGGACAATATGTATGTTCTAATGCCAATTGTTGTGATTTAAGGGGAGGATGGCCCCACGACCGTATCGAATGGGGCGGCGCAGCGGATACGAGCCATAGGATCTACTAAGGCAACTTCTAGTAGAGAAGAAGAAGATATTTCAAAGTAGATAGAAAGCTTATACACAATATAACATGGCTCCACTGATCAAACAATCGTATGTACATCCACGAGAGAAGGGAGAAGAAACTTTATTAAAATTTTGAGAAGTACAATAAGAATTACTTACACCTCACGCTGAGAAGTTACAAGCCCTTAATGGCCACTGATCGAGGGAAAATTACGCACAAAAAGTGTATGTTTGAAGTTAAGATTTAAAGTGTGTGTGCTTTGGCTTCCTCGATACTTCCGTTATAGCATAGAGGCTAAAACGAGTCGAATCCATAAGGATGGGAGGCGATAGAAGCTTTACCGGTTGATTCACGTGTTTGTTAAAGATTCTTCAAAGTTTTAAAGAATGAAAAGAAAAGAAAGCAAAGAATGAAAAGAGAGATACGGTGAAATATGAAGAAGTAGGAAACATAGAAAACAATAGTATTTGTAGATTTTGGTATATTCCTAAAACAAGTGAAAGAGAAAGAAAACTCACGGCTACTAACTACTAATGACTCCACCAACACGCTAACCTCTTAGTGATAGTTGCCTCACATGTATCATTGGCCATCACTAGTCCTTGGTTCAAGAGCGATTCAAAGCATGGCCCATATGTAACTCATCACAACCTAACTCAACAAATAAGTGCAAGCTACACTTAAACAATCAAAACTAAAAGTAAGCATGGAGTAAAGTAATGTTAGCTTGTTAGTGGTTAGGAAGTTAGAGTTAGATCCATCATCATGAGCCATCAATGGCTCTTGCAAGAGCAAGGCCAAATCGAGGCTATTAGATTCATGTGGATTATCAAATAAGAAGTTAGACTAGTTGGTGGTTAATAGTTAGTTTCCATGAGAGAAAAGTTAGCTACACATGTAAAAGAGGTTAGAGAGAAGAAAACATATAGAGATAAAAAGAGCACCTTTCATAGATTGTCACCTTCTATTACAAGCACTCTTGCATTCCAAGCAGTAACCACACTCTCTCCCTATTACAAGATCTACAAAATGGAAAATACAAAGAGAAAGAAGAAGAACTAACCTAACCTAAACTAAACTACAACATGGAAATGGAAACTACCCTAAAAACTCTGCATATCTCCTTCTGAAGGCCCCAAGGGGGTATTTATCGGCACCAGGGAAGAGGGGGCCAGGGGACAAACCCTGGCCCGAAGCGGCGCGCGCGCCGCGGCCGTATGGCCGCGTTTTCGCGGCCATTCAATGGCTGCGCGCGCGGCGCTTCGAGCCGCGCGGTCCTTTCTGTCCCCTGTCAGAATCTGGTCCCAGTTTTGTGTTTGCAGCCCCTGGTTTTGACGAAATCAGCCTCCTAGGTCAATGACTATCTTAATAGGCCTTTAATCACCAATTAAATGGTGATTTAGGGTCTTCTTCTTCATTGCACACCATGGACCTAGAATCAAGAAAGCAAAGTATTATTAGCAAAATTTATTATTAAATAAATATGAGAATGTGATGAAAATTATGCAAAATTAGAGACTAATCACACCCCCACACTTATCTTTTGCTCGTCCCGAGCAAAAAAAAAGACTAAGAAATTATTACACCACTTTCGCAGGTGACGTGATTGCACTGAGCATGTGCAACAAGCCGTTAAACCTCTAAGTTTCCCCTAGAGGAGGAGTTTTGTCTCCTGAGAGTTTTCAGTAGATTACACCCACAAAATCCATAAAGAAAGAAATCAAATGTTAGTATTTTGAAAACACATTTTGAAATAGAGAAAAGTGTTAAATTATTTTTATGAAAATATAAGTGATCCAAGGTTAGAGGTTAACCAGAAATTGTTCTTTCTTAAACTAAGTCAAAATGCAAAAAATCTTGTTATAAATTAAATGTAAGAATTTAAAATTGAATTGACTCTTTGATCTTTCATAAAATTCTTAGAAAATATGCACTTTGTGGACTGTGAAGATTTTTGGGATATCGACTCAAACTTCATGCCATTTATTTAATATATATTATTTTTATTTATTTATTTTTTTCTTTTTTCTTCCCTTAGTTTTCTTAGGCTTTCTTATTTACCCGGGTAGTGAGCCTTTAGCCGGTGACTCCCAAACCAGATGGTCTTAGGGCACCAGATGAGAAAACATCCCTCGGACTTAAGGACTCGAGTAAACAAGGCCACAAAACTAAAGGGGATTATTTTATTTTTGTCCACCATTTTAGGTGTGAATAATCATGCTTCCTGAGGCATAATTACCTAACATCAATAAGTGATTTTTTTTTATCATCATTTTTTTCAATATATTTTTATGGCATTTCAGTCTTTGTTTCAATCCCAAAAATTGTGTAAGTGTGGAGTGCATAAATCTAAGGCAAAAAATTCAAGATCAAATTATCCTTTCAATTTTACTTTCTTATCCTAAAATTTAAACAAGATCTATTATTTTGACTCGGTTTAAAATTTCATAATTTTATGTCTTCCTAATTCCTAAGATAATCTTAATTTTCTTAAAAATAAATCAAAAACTATTTCTCTTGTTTCAAAAAATTTTGTAAAAAGAAAAGAAAAGTTGTTATATAAAAGATTTTTTTAATTAAAAAGAAGTGTAAAAGAAAGAAAATATAAAACTAACTATGTTAGTAAACCCTCCCCCATAGTTATCTCATGCATTGTCCTCAATGCATCGTGAATGTGTATAGACATGAAATAAATGGGAGAGAAGGAAAAGTACCTCAAGGGGGTGGCTCTGGTGGTGGTCGGATTGGGCCAAGCGTTGCGACCCAATCAAGATATCGTGGATCATCCAGAAACCCACCAAGGACCTCTCTAATATGACCCCAGAAAAGAATTATGGATTGAATGGTCTTATTGAAAAATTTATCCCCATCTAATGGCCAATTTTCAAAAATAATTACTGAGTCATTTTTGTCAACATTCTTGTCCAACAATGAAGTTTGATTTTGAGAGATGATTGATTTGGACTCAAATGGAACAGGAACAAAAACTGATACCAACTCGGAAAGTTGACTCAGATCAAGTCGAGAGTCAACAATGAGAGTCGAAATTGGTTCAAAAATAGGGTCCAGACCAAAGAATTGATGTTCACACACTGTCCCCATTAATGAAGTGTGATCATAAGAGATTCGTGATTCCATTTCACGGTGTACTAGTACAGGATTCAATATTGACTCTAGAATAGAGAAAAAATCTGGTAAGAATACCGGGGTCATTATTGAATCAAAAAGTGAAATGGAGTTCCCAGCAGGAAGTTCAGGATCACATTCAGGTTCGATTTCAATTTCAGGGAAAGTATAACTTGCCAAAATGTTCAGGCGACTTTCATAACTTGGAGATTGGTAAGTTCAAATGTATGTTCTGAAATTGAAGCTAGATTTCTGAAATGACATGATTCATGGGTCCAATCAGTAGAGTTAGGGATATAAGAATCGATCAAAGGTTGACAAGAAGGCTTTCCTCGCTCTCATTGATCAATTCGCTCAAAAGGGAATCTAACCTACTGATAGGCCGTGTAACAGAATTTGGATTCGGAATCATGTCTTCCATACTCTTTGTAATTGGTTCTTGAAAATATGAGTATGGAAGTTGATTTTGGAAATTGTGGTGAAATTGTGAGTCCATCGATTTTGCGGTTGCTGCTCGGACTCACGCAAGGGTTCCATACTGAAGTCCAGTATTGAAGTTTGTTCATTTTGAATTGGTGAGACTGAAAAAGATGAGTGAGACTCTTGAAAATTTGGTTGAGATGATGAGTCCAACATGTTTTGCATTCTTTCACAAAAGACTTCCAAACGCTTTTCTAGTTCAGATTCTTCTTCAATTGGATGCTCTAAAAAAGGAGGATGTGGAGTTTGATATGGGAAGGATTGTGAATTGAGCAAATTTTGCATTTGTTGTAGGGATTCTTCTATACTACTTTTCAATGATGATTTCTCTTCAATTGGTGGTTCAGGAAAAGGAGTATATGAATCAAAAGTGGGGAATGAATATTGTGAAAATTGTGGACAAGATGGTTGAAAATTTGACTCGGGGTAGGTGAATTCCCATGAACTCTGTGAAGAGTTGAAATTATTTTGAAAATTATGGTCATATGGTTGGGGATATGGGTCATATTGAGTCGAATAATCCCAACTTGGCATATATTGTTGGTTCATATTGTACATAGCTGGGTTGGAATTATCCGAGTCAAATGAGGTTGGAGTGAAATATGGATTCATATTATGATTGAAAGAATTATTGTTGTTAAAATCCATATCACAGTATACAAAAAAGAAAACAAGCAAACAAGCAAACAAACAAACAAAGAAAAAGAAAAAGAAAATAAGCCTATGCTAGGGTTGACTTAGACCTAGACGACTCCTAACTGGTTAGATTGTCCACGGGGGGTCTATTGTCGGAAGCTGACCACGAGTTAATCGGCCAGGTAGGGGCAAGATCAGTGGGAGGTATCCGTGCCGGAGCAACGGGCCAAATTATGCCAAACCACCGTTCTTCGAGGTTTCGCCTCTCAATCCCTAACCTTAGGCACCGATTTAGCAAGAGTCAAATTCTAACAACTTCCCCCTTAGGTCAATCTCTTAAATGAGTCCAAGATGTCCCTAGGGGCCAACGTCTAGCAAATTTTATTAAGGCTTGAGTTGTGTGAGTGGGGAGGTGATTTTTGGGCTAAGGGAGGGTAATGACTTCCCCACCTTATATTGTCTTGGGTTTTGCCCTTAAGTTAAATTTGTGCAAGTGTGCAATATAGATAAGCATGAACACAAAAAAGCGAGTAATCACTGAAGTGTTTGTCCTATACTATATGCAATGCCATATGTACACCTCCTATCAATATCACAATAACATAAGAATAAAATACAGTATATTGGAATGAAAATTGACATGTGCCTAGATGCAAATGTCTAAACCGTTTTAAAGCATCCAATTTCTATATTTTACTTCTTAAAATTATTTACAGTGTACAACAAAAATTAGCAGCAGAGTATATGAATGTACAAGAAGTTACCCGACCACACTTGAGCAAGTGTGGACTTTTGCAATGCTAAAATTTAACCTGCACACCAAAAAAACAAAGAAGAAAAGTTAACAAACTTGTGAAATTAAACCGTTCTGATCCCCGGCAACGGCGCCAAAATTTGATCGAGGGAAAACTGCGCACAAAAAGTGTATGTTTTGAAGTTAAGATTTAAAGTGTGTGTGCTTTGGCTTCCTCGATACTTCCGTTATAGCATAGAGGCTAAAACGAGTCGAATCCACAAGGATGGGAGGCGATAGAAGCTTTACCGGTTGATTCACGTGTTTGTTAAAGATTCTTCAAAGTTTTAAAGAATGAAAAAAAAAGAAAGCAAAGAATGAAAAGAGAGATACGGTGAAATACGAAGAAGTGGGAAACATAGAAAACAATAGTATTTGTAGATTTTGGTATATTCCTAAAACAAGTGAAAGAGAAAGAAAACTCACGGCTACTAACTACTAATGACTCCACCAACACGCTAACCTCTTAGTGATAGTTGCCTCACATGTATCATTGGCCATCACTAGTCCTTGGTTCAAGAGCGATTCAAAGCATGGCCCATATGTAACTCATCACAACCTAACTCAATAAACAAGTGCAAGCTACACTTAAACCATGAAAACTAAAAGTAAGCATGGAGTAAAGTAATGTTAGCTTGTTAGTGGTTAGGAAGTTAGAGTTAGATCCATCATCATGAGCCATCAATGGCTCTTGCAAGAGCAAGGCCAAATCGAGGCTATTAGATTCATGTGGATTATCAAATAAGAAGTTAGACTAGTTGGTGGTTAGTAGTTAGTTTCCATGAGAGAAAAGTTAGCTACACATGTAAAAGAGATTAGAGAGAAGAAAACATAGAGAGGTAAAGAGAGCACCTTTCATAGATTGTCACCTTCTATTACAAGCACTCTCGCTTTCCAAGCAGTAACCACTCTCTCCCTATTACAAGATCTACAAAATGGAAAATACAAAGAGGAAGAAGAAGAACTAACCTAACCTAAACTAAACTACAACATGGAAATGGAAACTACCCTAAAAACTCTGCATATCTCCTTCTGAAGGCCCCAAGGGGGGTATTTATAGGCACCAGGGAAGAGGGGGGCAAGGGGACAAACCCTGGCCCGAAGCGACGCGCGCGCCGCGGCCATTCAATGGCCGCGCGCGCGGCGCTTCGAGCCGCGCGCGGTCCTTTCTGTCCCCTGTCAGAATCTGGTCCTGTTTTGTGTTTGCAGCCCCTGGTTTTGACGAAATCAGCCTCCTAGGTCAATGACTATCTTAATAGGCCTTTAATCACTAATTAAATGGTGATTTAGGGTCTTCTTCTTCATTGCACACCATGGACCTAGAATCAAGAAAGCAAGGTATTATTAGCAAAATTTATTATTAAATAAATATGAGAATGTGATGAAAATTATGCAAAATTAGAGACTAATCAGCCACCAAGAACAGCGAACCCTTGTGGCTAAGCTCCTCTTAAAAATTTCTCACCTAGATGAATTACACCCTTAAGAATTACAAATTTATAGGATTCTCTTGGAATACATTTAAGGCCACCCCTAAGGGGTTATTTATAGACCATAGAATTCTCCTTGTATTAAACAAACTCCTTCAATCATAATAAAGAAACTTGAATTCAACTCGAACTCCCAACACCTTCAATCAGAATAAAAGAAACTTGAATCCAATTCGGACTCAAAATAGATCCAGAAAAGGAAACTGCTAATGCTGATAGTAATCAACCTTCATGACATATTCACATCAAAATCCTAACAAAAGCTTCATGAACCATTCAAAGGCACCCCCTTGAGTGTGCCAATGAATAAACGAGCCATGATGATATCGTTTGATACTACATTCCTCGTTTGGAATTTGAAGTAGTATATAGGTTGGTTCGATGAACCTTTGCCATCAAAGGTGTGCAGATTCGATGCCTTGAACTTTAGAGGATAAGGAGCTGAATCCCACTCGACCGGGTATAGTCTGACCACCCCCACTTCTTGAAGATTGCTTCGAATTTAAGATAGCCTCCAGACATTTCTCAAGCTTGTTCATCTTCTTGGCATAATTATCTTCTGAATTCTTTGGTTCTTCAAAAGAAGAAGACTCAGAATTTTCATATCCAAAGTTATTCTCATGGCAAGCAGAGTTTTTGGAGGTAGAGTTTCAACCCTCCTTCTTTTTAGTCTTGCTTTTGCAGGAAGAAGTTTTAGTCTACGGACTTTTCGTCTTGTTCTTCGACTTTTTAAGCCAAAGAGCTATCATATTCTTGAGATTATTAATAGACTCTTGTTGGGCTTGAAGCATCTCGTGCTGTATTTGTTGCACTCAAGTTTACTCTTCAAAATTTTCTGGCTATCCCTTCGGGAATATCTTCCATATATGTGAAGGCTTTTGTCTCCATGTAAGAGTCAGATGAATAGGACATTGCGATAGTGGAGTGATCATCGTCCGCTTCAATCCCTCTAGCCAGCAAATTATAGTCAATTGGGGAAATTGTTCCAGTTCAAATCTGGGTGCGTTGGTAAATTCCTTCAGGCTCGATCAGTATTTCTTTCGAACCTGAGAAGCGTTCAGTATCCGACTCCTCAGAAATAAGGGCAAGTTGCTTCTATTTTGACTTGCTCAGTGTGGTGTTTGGATCCACACTGTTGGAAGTTACCTCCGAGTACTCAGCGACAGAAAATGACTTCTTCTTGCCAAATCATCGCCTCTTGGCGGAGTTTGAGTTTGAAGCCTTTGACAATCAGCTAAAAACTGATGGCTCAGTCATCTAAAAGCTGCTGTGGTAATCAGATAGCACCGTTGAGATGAGTTACTCGTAATAGCATTGGGGAGCAATTTGATGAATACTCTTCTTCCTTGCCAAGTAGTCCCTCAGATCGGTTGTAAGGGTATCTGAAGAACTTGCCTCGAACTAATACGAGTGAGGGCTTCCCAGTTAACATTAAGCTTGGCCATTTGGGGCTGAACACGACTCTCGCGTTTTAGAAGTGAAACACGGAGGTCGCATTTTGGCGCAATTTTCAGCTGAATGTGACTCTTGAGTTTTAGAAGTGAAACGCGGAGGTCGCATTTTGGTGTAGCCTCTGGCTGAATGCAGATCTCTCGTTTTGGCACAGAGACATGCAGTTTACTTCTCAGTGATTGTCGCATTTGAACGCGAATGTCACGTTTTGAAGCATGGACGTGGAGCTGAATGCGAGCGTCGATTCTAGTGCAAACAAGACTATCTTCAGCTTCTTTATACTGATGGTGAGCTTGATGTCTTCATTGACGATCAACAATTCACTTGGTTCGCGGGAGTTGTTGCGAACCCCTTGCAGAGCCTTGGGAGGAGTTTGGCAGCGAGATTGGCCTTCGCCACTGTGTGGCCATGAGCCAAAATATTGGCTTTGCGGGATTCTTAAGAGACGTTATTGCAAATCATGTTGGCTCCATAGGAATTTGTCAGACTCTCAAGAGAGGTTGAGCTACTTGCTTTGTCAAAAAGCATATGGGCTACTCTACGAGAAGTCTCCGAAGAGACTTGAGAGCGAATCCTGCTTGAGACTTTGGGGCTAATGGAGCCCAAGGAGAAAAGTTCTTCGAATTTCTCTTGGTCGAACTCGACGACGAGCAATTCGACCGTTGATCCGAGAAGCTTGAGGTCGGCTTGTACTATGACCTTATCAGTGTAGAAAATATTCTCCAGCAGAATCATCATCTTTTGTTTCCTCGAAAAAAATTGAAAGCGTGTAAAATCTTTATTTGAATGTAAAGAAAATTATAACAGATCAGTAATCCGAATATAAAAGAGGGAAGAATGGTTAGATCTCCCCTTTGTTTAATGTTAGATTCTTCGTGTAGTGGTGGAGAGTGATGTTGGGAGAGAGGAGATGGAGGAGATGAAAGCTTATGGAATCCAACTTGGATTAGGACTTCATTTTTGAAAAGGAGTCAGATACAATTGGAGTTTCCTAACAGGTGAATTGTTTCTCCTTTTAGGATTTGAATTCCTTTTAGGATTTGGACTCCTTTCCTGTTTGGGGTCAAATCAATTGGGGTTTCCTAAACCCCTGAGACTCTGTGGCTATAAATAGGGGCTAGAGCCCTCATGTATTGTATCCCACTGAAAATCTCCATTGGAAATTCCTTGAAGAAGGAATAATTTGTAATTGATTGTTAAATCAATAAAATCTCTCTCTCCTTGCCCCGAGGACGTAGGCACGTTGGCCGAACCTCGTTAAATTTGTGCGTTGATTGCTTTTCTCTATTAGTTATTGTTCTTGTTGACTTGGTTGTTTCTCCGGCTGAATCGAGTCTCCACCAGGAGGGCGGATTTCTCAAGAGGTGGTTGTTTTTGTGTCTCTTCTTCCGCAAACCGCTGCGCACAAAGAGTGATGTCTGAGAGCTACAACAAGTGGTATCAGAGCATCCCAGGTTCGACGTGGGATCATCTATTGATTCAAAGGCATCTGTTGCTGATTGGCGGAGATCTTATGTCGATCTCGGATCAGAGTTGGGCTGTTTGTGGAATCGTGTGTCGATCTCAGAATAGCGTGAAGATTGCTCGAGGAATCAAGTTGGTGGAGTAGATTGCTTCGGAAACTCTTCGAGGGTTTCGCGTGGAATTGAGAAGATGGCAGGAGAAAGCACATCAGTGAAATCCATGTATCCACATCCAAGGATTGATGTGGTGAAGTTCAACGGGACGAAAAACTTTGGTATGTGGAGGTGTGAGGTTATGGATGCGCTGACGGCATCAAACCTCGAAGACACTCTACGGTTGGAGAAGAAGCGCGCATTAACGACGGAAGAAGATTGGGACAAAATGAACCGTTCGGCGTGCGGCTTGATCAGGTCTTGTCTGACACAAGACATCAAGTATCAGGTGTTGCATGAGATATCTGCGAGGCAGCTATGGGAGATCCTGGAAAGGAAGTATCTGACGAAGAGCATAGAATCGCGATTGCAGTTAAAAAGTAAGCTCTATGGGTTTCAGATGCAAAGAGGATGCTCCGTCAATGAACACTTGAACCGGTACGCGAAGCTTCTTACGGATCTGGTTAATGTGGATGTGGAGACTAGTGAAGAAGATAAGGCGGTAATTCTTTTGAACTCTCTTCCTAGGGAAGAGTATGAGGCCTTTACTCTTACTTTTCTCAATGGAAGACAATCCCTTAACTACGATGAGGTGTCTGCTGCACTTGTGAGTTATGAAGCCAGGAGACAGGACCGATTGCTTCTTCGGGATGCACAACAGCAGAGGCATTGGCTGTAAGAGGCAGAAGTTCCAATAGGAAGGGAAGAGACGATTTGGGGAAATCAAAGTCCAGATCAGGCTTCTGAAATCTGAAGAAGAATCAGTGTACCTTGTGCAAGGAACTAGGACACTGGAAAGCAGAACGCCCGAAGGCCAAAGGTAAGAAGGTGGAGTCTAAGACTGAGGCAAATCTTGCAAAGGTGGTCAGTACTCAAGGCAGTACCTCACAAGCAGATGGATCAGACTCAGACTCATCGGTATTCTCTCTCTGTTACTACCCCTACTGTTTGTAACTCAGATAATGCTGAGTGGATCTTGGATAGCGGAGCCACCTATCATGTGTGCCCGAACAGGGCCTGGTTTTCTAGCTTTGAGAAGCTGGATGGATGTTACACGGTCATGGGGGATGACCATCCGTGTAATATAGAAGGGATGGGTACTGTCCGTATCAAGATGGATGATTGGATAGTACGAGAATTGAAGGAGGTGAGGTATGTATCTCAACTCAAAAGGAGTCTTATCTCTGTTGGCACTTTGGAAGCATCGGGTCTGGTGATATCTGTTCGAGATGGTGTTCTCAAGATGATCAAAGGCTCGATGGTGGTGATGAAGGGCGTCTGCCGGGATAATCTCTACTACTTGAAGGGTAGTACAGTTACAGGTCAGGTGGAGACTTCTAGCTCTTCAGATGATGGTTGCAAGAAGATCTGGCAGGTAAAGGTCGGACATGGAGGTAAAGGTCTTTGCAAGCTCCTGCAAAGAAGGGATCAATGGAAGGTGCTGCTACCTGCAACTTGGAAGGTGAGCACAGCGTTCTGGACAAGAAGAAGGTGAAATTCAGCACCAGTACTCACCACTCAGAAGGTCTTCTTGATTGTGTTCATGTAAGCGTTTGGGGACCTGCTAAGACTGCATCGCTTGGAGGTCACAGGTACTTTGTCTCTTTTGTTGATAGCTTATCTAGGCATTGTTCGATATATCCTATGAGACAAAGGAGTGAAGCCCTAGATATGTTGGTGAAGTGGAGAGGAAGAATGGAGAAGCAGATTGGTAGGAAGATCAAGGAGCTACAGATTGGTAATGTTAAAAGAGACATGAACCAATTCCCACGATTTGGCCAGAATACTGGTATTGCTACTCACTTCACAACAGGTATACATGGGTTGGCTAAGAAAGTAAACCGTTCCTTGCTGGAGAAGGTTCGGTGGTTGTTGTCTAATGCAGGATTAGACAAATCGTTTTGGGCTGAGGCGATTGTGTATGCTAGCCATCTTATGAATAGATCAACTGCAATAGGAGGTAAAGCTCCATTAGAAATTTGGTCTGGGAAAGCTGCTCAAGATCATGATTTGCTGCGGGAGTTTGGAAGTCCGGCCTACTTCAGTGCCAAGAATGGTAAGGTGAATCCGCGAGTAAAGAGGTTTGTGTTTTTGGGTGTCAAAAGGAATGGCTACAGGTTGTGGGACCCCAAAAATAAGAAGATCGTGTTGAGTAGGCTTATCACATTTGGAGAGACTTCAGAGTTGAAGTCTACCGTCTCTCAGCAGGTGGAGAGGACGGAGACCAAGGAAGCATTGCAGCGGGTGGAGGTTGATGCTACTCCACCATCTCCAGTTGGTTCAGCATTAGAGAAGACTTCACCGGATGTGACACCGGGTGGAGATCATGTAGCCAGAGTTGATGCTGAACAGGTTGAAGACATTGTTGAGGATGTTGAGTTGTTTGCAGTCATTGGAACCAAGGTAAAACCACGCTCGTAGTTAAAGAAGCATGAATCTCAAGCTTGTGATCGTGACAAGCTCAAGTTGAAGGTCGTTGTTCTCCATAATGGTCATGAGGAGGTTCATATGACTCAGCCAGATAGGTTCGCTGCTGCAGATTCAGATACAAGTGTTTGAGCTTGATGAAGCTCATTTAAATGAACTACGGTTGGCTTGATCCTTTGGGCAAGGTACGTAGGCAGCCGTAAAGGCGCAGCCATTTGGTGATGCAACCCGTATGAAGCTGTTTAGATTCTCAAGAAGCTATTTGGAACTTCACGTAGAGGCGAAGTGTTGTGGCCGATTGGAGCTTCACGTAGAGGTGGAGAGGCTTCACGTAGAGGTAAAGTGTTGTGATCAGTTGGACTTCACGTAGAGGTGAGGTGTTATGATCTCGATGAACAGGTTGATCTTTTGGTGAGAAGATGTTGAGCTTACATAAGGAGTAGTGTGCATCCAGTTTAAGCCGATGATGGTGTTCGGTGTGCTCTACGCAGACTTGGTTGGACCGTCAGCTGAAGACATGTAGACTAGATAGAGCTAGTCAGTTGGAGAGTCAGTGTTGGCTCATGATGGGTTCTTCATGAGGTCGTGAAGTTGCGGAGTAGGAGCCACGCTCGGTGTTCGGCATGTATGAAAGTTCTCCGAAGGTGAAGTATTGGGAAGGCATATGTGGTGCATTCCAGTGGATAGCTGAGCTACAAATTCCAAGCCGAGATCGTGTGTCGATTTGGTCCGGTGCGCGCAAGCCGAGATCGTGTGTCGATTTCGCCGAGATCGTGTGTCGATTTCGCCAGGTGATAGACTGGGGTACGTTGGAGATTGGCTCAGATTTGAAAAATCTTCACCGAGGTGGAGAATTGTTGGGAGAGAGGAGATGGAGGAGATGAAAGCTTATGGAATCCAACTTGGATTAGGACTTCATTTTTGAAAAGGAGTCGGATACAATTGGAGTTTCCTAACAGATGAATTGTTTCTCCTTTTAGGATTTGGATTCCTTTTAGGATTTGGACTCCTTTCCTGTTTGGGGTCAAATCAATTGGGGTTTCCTAAACCCTGAGACTCTGTGGCTATAAATAGGGGCTAGAGCCCTCATGTATTGTATCCCACTGAAAATCTCCATTGGAAATTCCTTGAAGAAGGAATAATTTGTAATTGATTGTCTCTCTCCCTTGCCCCGAGGACGTAGGCACGTTGGCCGAACCTCGTTAAATTTGTGCGTTGATTGCTTTTCTCTATTAGTTGTTGTTCTTGTTGACTTTGTTGTTTCTCCGGCTGTATCGAGTCTCCATCAGGAGGGCGGATTTCTCAAGAGGTGGTTGTTGTTGTGTCTCTTCTTCCGCGAACCGCTACGCACAAAGAGTGGTGTCTGGGGGCCACAACAAGTGATTCTTGTTCTCCGTTGATGAGCTGAGCCGGAAGCTTGATCTTTGAATCTTTTGCTCTCGTTGAAAGCACACTAGTAAAGTATTAAAAAATTTAGTCAGTGGCTAAAACCTCAAAAAGATTATAAAACTTGAACTCAACAATTTTATAAAGAGCATCCGCTTTTAGTATTCTTGTGCTCAAGTTTCAGCCTTCTGTAGTTATCTAGCTTCATGTATTAAGCATCAAGGATGCGTTTTATGAGATTCTCCTCCTTTAGCCTATGGCTTCTTGTGTTCCTCCTCTAGAACTCCCCCCTTTTTACCTAACTATTTATAGCTATTTATAGAGAATTCTGGGGTGTAACTAACCCCTTAAATCTCTTCATAATGAAAGGGGTGTAACCAACTCCTTAAATCTTCCCATAATAGAAAGTTATTCCCCATTATGTAGAGAGAAAATGGGGTGTAACTGACCAAATCCTGAAATACACCTAGAGGGGGGGTGAATAGGTGTAATTGCTAATCTAATGATCTTTTTAAACTTAAGTAAATATGAGTGATGCAACGATCTCTCAAAACACGACTAGGAGCCGAATACCCGGTGAAGGGTTCTGAACTCCGTCCTCCCAATTCCCCTTAAAGATGGGTTAGAGGTGCGCAATGCAACCGTGTTGTATGAGATATGATCGAACAAGTAAAGAATGAAATGCTATGATGAAATACACACAATCAACAACACAAGTAAAATAAACAAGAGAAGATTGCACAAAGAAAAGGGTTAGTTCTCAAGCAAATAATTGAAGACAATATAAAGCAAGAGAAATAGTAAGCAAGAATAACGCAAGGCAATCGCAAACACAATTGATTTGTTTCGAGGTTCGAGCCACCGCTCTAGTCCCCGCCTTCACCTCCGTGAAGGGTTTCCACTATCCACCGAGGATGCCTTACAAGTTTGGTCTACCGAAGACCCCAAGCCCTTAGCTTCACAACTTACAAAGAACTCCACCTAGGAGTTGTCTCCACAAGAACAAGGATCACAAGAACAATAGTGATCTCCTCAAGATCACAAAACTCTTTCTCAAACTCTTTTACAACACTCTCACTCTTTTTACAACTTCTCTATAGTATGAGTAAAGGACTTTTGGCTCTATGAAGTGTGGTGAGAAAACTTCAGTTGTAGAGTGATATTAGCAATCAAACACAACTGAAAAACTAGCTCAAAAGATTGGAATTGAAAGCTTTAAACAATTTTTCTTTTTCTCTTTGAAAACAATGAAAACTTGAGGATTTTTCTAAGTAAATAACAAGGACCTATTGCCCTTTATTTATAAGGAGAGAATAGGTTAAAACTCTTTTCTTTACACCTAATTTGACCTGCAAAAGGCCTCCAACAACTCTCTAAAACTCTGATAAAGAAGAAAAAGAAAACAGATTTTCAGACTTGCCCAAAGAGGAAAGAGCCGTTAGGCTGCAGCAGGCTTGGCGGTCGACCGGTCCGGTCGACCGTCGCCTTGCTGGCAAAGAGCCGTTGGGCTCCGGTCGACTGTCCGGTCGACCGTCCTCTTTGAGGAAACACAGTTTCCTTCTACCGGTCGACCGGTCGGTCGACTCAAACAAACCGAGAGTGGATCTGCTTACAGTCGGTCGACCGGTCGGTCGACCGACAAACGTGCACGTCCTGGCACAGGCGCCGGTCGACCGGGCGGTCGGCCGGTCAACCTGAAACAGGGAAAACTGGCAGGATTTGGAGTTGGAAAATTTGTGAAAAAAATATTTTGAGATACTTATAACTAAGTATTATGTAAAAATAGTCTATACACATGTTTTAAACGAGATATTCAATTTGTAACAAGTTTGGATACATGTATATATAAACTTAGGCATAAAACTTAGAAACAAACATTTTTAAAACATAGAATTTTGTAAGGAAAAAAGTGTGTGTGTATCCTAGAGCCAAATATCATATACTCAAACTTTAACATTCTATTCTTACAAAGTTCTAAGGACTTCAAGGCTTCAAGAGGGGCTTTCTCCACTTGATCTTCAGTTTTGCATCTTGAGCCCAATTTGAGTTATCTTGAGTCCAAGTCACCTTCCTTTAGGGAAGAAAACACCTATGCAAGATAGAAAACCTGAAACACACTTAAACAACAAATAATATTCGTACAAATAACTAATATGTTTTGTAATCATCAAAACACACTAAAGACAGGTGATTGTAACCTTGGGCCAACAATCTCCCCCTTTTTGATGATGACAAAACATATAAGTTATTTAAACAAATAAAGGAAGAAGAGCTTTGAAAGCTCCCCCTCAAACAATGTTATGTAAAAAATAACTATGAGTGAGATACATGAAGCATTGAAAACACAATATTTTTGTCAAAAACTTAAATACCAATTGAAATCAAACTTAATCTTATATACCAATTAAACTTATACTTTTTCTCTTAAACTTATAGTTTTAATCTTTTTCTCCCAAAACTCAAGTAAATAAACAAAACTTTTTCTCTTAAACTTATAGTTTTAATCTTTTTCTCCCAAAACTCAAGTAAATAAACAAAACTCAAACTATAAGCAAACTTATTTCTTTTTCTCCCCCTTTTTGTCATACATCAAAAAGGGTTAAAATCAAAACAAACAAAACACCAAAATAGAAATATTTTTAAGAATCTATCACGCAAACATTCAACTCACCACAAATAAATGAAAATCTAGCATAATCTAGAGGTTTAGTAAAAATATCGGCAAGTTGAAAATCGGTAGAAACATAATCAATATCAATATCACCTTTCTCATAATGATCTCTAAGAAAGTGATACCTAATGTCAATGTGTTTGGTTTTACTATGTTGATTTGCATTCTTTGTCATGTGAATAGTACTAGTATTATTACAAAATATTTTAACATGATCAAAGTGTAAATCATAGTCAAGGAGAGTATGTTTCATCTAAAGAACTTGTGCACAACAAGCTCCGGCTGCAACATACTCCTACTCGGCGGTTGAAAGGGCTACCGAATTTTGCTTTTTGGAAGACCAAGATACAAGACAATTACCTAAGAATTGACATGTTCCACTTGTGCTCTTCCATCTACCCTACAACCCGCATAGTCGGCATCCGAAAAACTCGTCATTGAAAATTGGCCGGTTTTCGGATACCACAAACCCATTTCAATAGTGCCCTTTAGGTATCTAATTATGCGTTTAACCGCAATTATGTGAGATTCTTTAGGACAAGATTGAAAACGTGCACAAAGACAAACGGAAAACATAATATCCGGCCTACTAGCCGTCAAATAAAGCAAGCTACCTATCATGCTACGATATAATTTAATGTCTACACTTTTACCTTGATCATCCTTGTCAAGCTTTCTAGTTGTTGCCATGGGAGTTTTGCTTACTTTAGATTCTTCAAGCCCGAACCTCTTGATTAGTTCCTTTGTGTACTTGGCTTGATTGATGAAGATCCCATCCTTCCTTTGCTTGATTTGGAGTCCAAGGAAATAGTTGAGTTCCCCCATCATAGATATTTCGAATTCATCCTTCATGCATGACTCAAAAGCTTGGCAAAGAGATTCATTAGTAGAACCAAAAATAATATCATCTACATAAATTTGCACAATAAGAATATCATTTTCTACATGTTTTGTAAAAAAGGTTGTATCAATTTTACCTTTATTAAAATCATTTGAAATCAAAAATGAAGAAAGTCTTTCATACCAAGCCCTAAGGGCTTGTTTTAAACCATAAATAGCTTTATCTAATTTAAAAACAAAATCCGGATGTGTAGGATCAACAAACCCGGGGGTTGTTCAACATACACTTCCTCTTCAATAAAACCATTTAGAAAAGCACTTTTAACATCCATTTGAAACTATTTAAAATCTTTATATGAGGCAAATGCTAGTGTCATCCGTATGGCTTCAAGCCGTGCTACGGGTGCAAAGGTTTCTTCAAAATCGATTCCTTCAATTTGAGTGTAACCTTGGGCAACTAACCGAGCTTTATTCCTAACAACGTTACCTGATTCATCCAACTTATTCTTAAAGATCCACTTAGTACCAATTGTTGGTCTATCGTGGGGCCTAGGAATAAGGTGCCAAACTTGGTTGCGCTCAAATTGATTGAGTTCGTCTTGCATAGCTAGCAACCAATATGAAACGGCCTCGGCTTCGAGGACGTTCTTGGGTTCAACATGAGAAATAAATGCATAATGTCCACAATAGTCATGAAGTTTAGAGCGAGTTGTTACCCCTTTTGATACTTCACCTATGATGAGGTCCTTGGGATGATGTGGATTGTATCTCCAATCCTTTGGAAGTTGTTGAGTGGGCTCTTCTCCATTTGTTTGATCTTCATTTCCTTGAGCCTCTTGTATTTTAGCTTCACTTCCTTCATCATCCTTTGGCTTGTCTCCCATAGTAGGTGTATTCTCCAAGGTCACTTTCTCCAAGCTTTCATGCAAAGCATCTATTTCTACAACATTCTTAACAAACAAGTTAGATTCCTCAAACTTAACATGTATAGATTCCTCAATAGTCAATGATGACCTATTGAAGACTCTATAAGCCTTACTAGTACTAGAATAACTCACAAATATAGCCTCATAAGATTTAGGATCAAATTTTCCTAAATTATCTTTTATATTTAAAACAAAACATTTGCATCCAAAAATCTTGAAATATGAAACATTTGGTTTTCTAGAAAAGTACATTTCAAAAGAGGTTTTTGTAGTATTTTTACACAAGAAAACACGATTTGATATATAGCATGATGTATTAACGGCCTCGGCCCACAAATAATGTGGTAGACCATATTCACTAAGCATTGTCCTAGCCATCTCTTGTAAAGTTCAATTTTTCCGTTCAACTACTCCATTTTGTTGTAGAGTTCTAGGACAAGATAGTTCATGCTTTATTCCATGTTCTTCACAAAAAGTGGTAAAGGGTTGGTTAATGAATTCACCTCCTCTATCACTTCTTATTCTTAAAATCGAAACATCCTTTTCTTTTTCAACTCTTTTCTTAAAAGCTTGGAAATACGAAATGCTTGATTTTTATGCTCAAGAAAGAAAACCCAAGTAAAACGTGAAAAATCATCAACTAAAACAAATGCAAATCTATTCCCACTTAGACTTTTGGTTTGTGTAGGGCCAAATAGATCCATATGGATTAACTCCAAAGGACGTGATGTCATGATATCCTTAATTGACTTGAAAGAAGACTTAGTTTGTTTCCCAAATTGACATGCGTCACAAACTCGGTCTTTTTCAAAATTCAAACAAGGAATACCTTTCACCATTTCCTTTGTGTTAAGCCTAGATATATGGTCAAAAGAAATGTGGCCTAATCTTCTATGCCACAACCAAGAGTCGTCATCGAGGGCTTTTAAACATGTTATATTACAAGACATATTTAACATATCTATCATATAAACATTACTTTCACGAAAACCAGAAAACACACAAGCATTAGAAATTCTATCAATTACTTTACAAACAACATTATCAAAAACAACATCAAAACCTTTATCACATAATTGACTAACACTCAAGAGATTATGCTTGAGGCCATCAACTAAAACTACATTCTCAATTAAAGGGGATGTGCCAAGTTTTACATTACCAATACCGATGATTTTACCCTTGGCGTCATCTCCGAAGGTGACGGTGCCACCTTCATGGTATCTTGATAAGGTTGCAAAGTTGTTGATATCCCAAGTCATGTGCCTTGAGCAACCACTATCAAGATACCACAATCCTCTACGTCGTTGGGCTTTGGAAGGTACCTATATCATTTAACAAAGTTGTTGACTTTGATACCCAAACTTTCTTGGGTCCTTGAAAGTTAGTGTTTCGAACCCAAACATTATGAAAAGATGCACTTAGTCTATCATAGCAAAAATTGGCTAAGTGTCCTTTCCGCCCACAATGTGAACATGAGAACACTCTTCCATACATGAATGCATGATGAGTGTGTGAAGTGTGAGCATGCTTTGGGGGTTTGCCACGATGTAAAGGTTGTGTGGTATGAACATGAGCATGAGCATGGTGAACATTTTTCTTAGGGGCTTGTTTCTTAGGAAACATGGCCTCTATCTTCTTCTTATCAAACTCACTACACTTTTTCAAAACAATACCTAAAGAATCTATTCTTTCCTTAAGCATGGTAATCTCATTAGCATCAACAAATGGGGACTTGCCTTTACAAGAAGTCTTATATTTATCAAATTCATTTTTAGTGGAAACCAAAGTAGAATGCAAGTCATTATTTTCTTTAGAAAGATTTACAACTTGAAGACTAAGAGATTCATTTTCCTTTTTCATTTTTAAATACTTTTTCTTTAAGAAGTCATAATTGTGAGATAATTCTACAAAAGCTTCTCCTAACTCATCCATGGAAAGATCTTCATCAAATGAAGGGGAAGGGGTTACCTTGCTTGTGCTTTCATTAGCCATGAAGCACATGTTGGCGGTGTCGATCTCCTCCTCGGATTCGCTCTCAGAATTCCATGTCGCCTTCATTGCTTTCTTCTTGAAAGGCTTCTTGGATGAGGATGGCTTCACTTTGTCCGGACATTCCGCAACAATGTGTCCCGGCTTTTGGCAATTGAAGCATATGATCTTTCTTTCTTCTTTGCCTCCTTGCCATCTCCTTCTACCTTGGAATTTCGCCTTGTTGTACATCCTCCGGACATTCTTGACAAGAAGTGAGAGCTCTTCGTCATCTTCTTCTTCATCATCTTCGTCGGAGTGAGTAGCTTGACTTTTGAAAGCTATGGTCTTCTTCTTGGAGGGAGCCATCTCCTCTCTTGCTTTCCTTTCCATCTCATGGGTTTTTAGATTCTCAATGAGACCAATTAGCTCTATCTCATCCTTGTCGTTGAGTTCCTTCAAGGTTGTAGCCTTGACTTCCCATGAAGGAGGAAGAGCCCGGATGATCTTTCTTACTTTTTGATCATTGTTGATGTTCTCACCTAGAGAAGAAAGTCCATTAGTAATCTTGGTAAATTTTGTAACCATATCATCTATGGTTTCATTCTCTTGCATGCTAAAATTTTCATATTGGGACCGAAGAAGGTCTATCTTGGCCCTCTTCACTTGTGATGTCCCCTCATGTGTGACTAACAAATGGGTCCAAATCTCGTATGCGGATTTGCAATGGATGACTCTAGCTATGTCATCATCATTGAGGGCTTGTAGGAGTGCATAATGAGCCCTAGCATTGGCATCAAACTCCTTGGTCTCAATTTCGGACCAAGTAGATTCATCACCGGTGGGTGTGGTAAAAGATTTGGTCACGGCTTTTGCAACTCGGCTACCTAGAGATTGCAAGAACACGGTCATCTTAACCTTCCATATGGGAAAGTTAAGTCCATCAAACTTAGGGGGTGTCTTGATACCATCGGCCATGTTTACTAAATGAGTATGAATGAAATGATTAGCAATGTGAGGATCTCTCTAAGGTTGTTAAGCCAAATCCTAGAGTCCAAGCTCTGATACCAATTGAAATACACCTAGAGGGAGGTGAATAGGTGTAATTGCTAATCTAATGATCTTTTTAAACTTAAGTAAATATGAGTGATGCAACGATCTCTCAAAACACGACTAGGAGCCGAATACCCGGTGAAGGGTCTGAACTCCGTCCTCCCAATTCCCCTTAAAGATGGGTTAGAGGTGCGCAATGCAACCGTGTTGTATGAGATATGATCGAACAAGTAAAGAATGAAATGCTATGATGAAATACACACAATCAACAACACAAGTAAAATAAACAAGAGAAGATTGCATAAAGAAAAGGGTTAGTTCTCAAGCAAATAATTGAAGACAATATAAAGCAACAGAAATAGTAAGCAAGAATAACGCAAGGCAATCGCAAACACAATTGATTTGTTTCGAGGTTCGAGCCACCGCTCTAGTCCCCGCCTTCACCTCCGTGAAGGGTTTCCACTATCCACCGAGGATGCCTTACAAGTTTGGTCTACCGAAGACCCCAAGCCCTTAGCTTCACAACTTACAAAGAACTCCACCTAGGAGTTGTCTCCACAAGAACAAGGATCACAAGAACAATAGTGATCTCCTCAAGATCACAAAACTCTTTCTCAAACTCTTTTACAACACTCTCACTCTTTTTACAACTTCTCTATAGTATGAGTAAAGGACTTTTGGCTCTATGAAGTGTGGTGAGAAAACTTCAGTTGTAAAGTGATATTAGCAATCAAACACAACTGAAAAACTAGCTCAAAAGATTGGAATTGAAAGCTTTAAACAATTTTTCTTTTTCTCTTTGAAATAATGAAAACTTGAGGATTTTTCTAAGTAAATAACAAGGACCTATTGCCCTCTATTTATAAGGAGAGAATAGGTTAAAACTCTTTTCTTTACACCTAATTTGACCTGCAAAAGGCCTCCAACAACTCTCTAAAACTCTGATAAAGAAGAAAAAGAAAACAGATTTTCAGACTTGCCTAAAGAGGAAAGAGCCGTTAGGCTGTAGCAGGCTTGGCGGTCGACCGGTCCGGTCGACCGTCGCCTTGCTGGCAAAGAGCCGTTGGGCTCCGGTCGACTGTCCGGTCGACCGTCCTCTTTGAGGAAACACAGTTTCCTTCTACCGGTCGACCGGTCGGTCGACTCAACAAACCGAGAGTGGATCTGCTTACAGTCGGTCGACCGGTCGGTCGACCGATAGACGTGCACAAACGTGCACGTCCTGGCACAGGCGCCGGTCGACCGGGCGGTCGGCCGGTCAACCTGAAACAGGGAAAACTGGCAGGATTTGGAGTTGGAAAATTTTGTGAAAAAAATATTTTGAGATACTTATAACTAAGTATTATGCAAAAATAGTCTATACACATGTTTTAAACAAGATATTCAATTTGTAACAAGTTTGGATACATGTATATATAAACTTAGGCATAAAACTTAGAAACAAACATTTTTAAAACATAGAATTTTGTAAGGAAAAAAGTGTGTGTGTATCCTAGAGCCAAATATCATATACTCAAACTTTAACATTCTATTCTTACAAAGTTCTAAGGACTTCAAGGCTTCAAGAGGGCTTTCTCCACTTGATCTTCAGTTTTGCATCTTGAGCCCAATTTGAGTTATCTTGAGTCCAAGTCACCTTCCTTTAGGGAAGAAAACACCTATGCAAGATAGAAAACCTGAAACACACTTAAACAACAAATAATATTAGTACAAATAACTAATATATTTTGTAATCATCAAAACACACTAAAGACGGGTGATTGTAACCTTGGGCCAACAAATCCGTGACTGTCAGTTACAGTAGAAACGCGGGTCTACACTAGGCCTGGACCTCGCTTTGATGTTGAGACGCGGAGCGCACAGGCTCGCGTCTGTGTTGGAACGCGGAGCTCACAGGCTCGCATTGAAGTTGAAACGCGAAGCTTCTCATGCTTGTATTTGTGTTGAAATGCGAAGCTACATAGGCTCGCGTTTTAATGTTGAAATGCAACCCTGAGGCCTGCGTCTCAAAGAACAACATGACCATCTTGTTTGGCAGAGAATGTGAGGTTCGCGTCTGAGGTTGGAACACGACCTCCACGTTTGACAAAGAACGCGAAGGTCCGCGTTTGGGTTGAGACACGACCTTCGCGTTTGGCATGAGGCCTGCATTTGAGGCTGGAAAGCGACTTCTGAGTCTGCGAGGTTCGCGTCTGAGGCTTGTCTTCACTAATTTTTAGACAGCCTACAGGCATAAATGTAATATAACAAGAAAGAAAAAATTAAAAATAATGTTACTATTGGAGATATATTAAAAGCCTTAGTCTTTTTGTATTAGAGCTTAATGTATGGTTTATTATTTAATAATATTGTTTCCATTTTATGAGAATCTGTATAGGCAAATGATTGTACATATACATGTGTGTCTTGTATTCTATATTGTAGATGACCTAGTGTGTAGATTTTGTCTTACACACAGAAGATCAAATCATCGGATCCCTGTAGAACATAAGTTAGGTCCACAATCTAAGATGGAGTTGACACATCATCGGTAGGATTGTAATACAATCTTCTGTAATAGTCTATCTTGACTATAGGAGACTGTTTGATGTCTCGGACTCTTACATTAATGCACTTTATGTGTATTGGACATGACTAAGTTGAGGTAATTTTCTATATACTGACTTTATTAGATAATTAACACCTCATGATTATTATGAGTGCTGATCGATGGCGGAACTAGCACTCAAAAGTTTGTTTTATGTAAAATCGATGAAAAGCTCGAATGTACTAATGTACCCTCGATACTTCCGTTATAGCATTGGCTTAACGGGTCGTATCCACAGGGAAGGGAGGCGATAGAAGCATTAACAGTCTCTATTCACGTCAGTTGTTAACACTTCTTCTTTGTTGAAAGAATGAAAAAGAATGAAAAAGAAAAGGAAAAGGAAATCCAGAATGTGGTAGGTGAGGAGAGCGATGAAAACGGTGATATAAAAACCAAAAGTTAAGTGCTTTGGAAATCAAAATAGAAAAAGAGATGGAACAAGGTTGAACTAAGAAGGATGGTAAAAACACCGATAGAAAAATGAGAAAAGAGTTTGGAAAACGATTTCTAAATCAAAATAAAAGAAAACTCATGGCTACTAACTACTAAATGCTCCACTAACCATGCTAACCTCTTCGAGATAGTTGCCTCACATTTTGATCCTTGGCCATCACAATCCTTGGCTCCAAGAGACGGTACAAAGCATGGCTCATGGATGGTTCATAACAATCAAAACATTGCATCAAGAACAAGCTAATACAAGCATCACTCATTACACTACTAGCATGAAATAAAAGAGCATGAAATAAAAGAGAGTTAGCTTGGTTAGCAAGTTAGCAAGTTAGATGTTAGAACCCATCATCTTTGGCCATCAATGGCTCTTGCAAGAACAAGGCCTTGTAGAGGCAACCCGATTCATGTGGATTATCAAGTAAGTGGTTAGATGGTTAGTGGTTAGTAGTTAGATTGCCATGAGAAGAAAAACTAGTAAGAAATCATGTAGAAGGCGAAGAAGATTACATTGGAAGAGAAAGGAGGCATCTTTACATAGAGTGTCACTCTCTATTACATCAATCCCTTGCTTTCTCTCTCTAGAAATCACTCAACCCTACTACAATGATCTAAGAAAAAGAAATGAAAAATACAAGAAATGAAGAACACTCACCTACACTACTCCTAAAATTTGGACCTACTCCTAAAAACGAAGACTGCTCTTGCTCTGGCTCTCTACAGGTCTATTTATAGGCAGAAGAAGGCTCCAGAAGACGAGACGGGGCCACGCGTCGAAAATCGACGCGTATCTCCACAAAAGTGCCGCGGAATCTCGAGAATTACCGCGTTTCCACGGCAAAATCAGGGAGTTAAATCCCTGATTTTGGCGAGAAACATCTCCAGGCTTCGAGGACCTTCTTGGTATATTCCATTTTTGGTAATTTGGTCCGCAGATCCGTCTGATGTGCGCAAGAGGCTAGATTCGATGTATCTTCTAGATAATCCTTTGCTTGGCCTCCAAGAAATGCGGGATTAATTACCATAAATTGGGATGAATTAGGTTCTTATTCCATCTTTGCCCTTGGACTTTGGATCTACCTGCAATTAAGACCAAAACACGATTTAGATCGACAATTTATTCATAAATCGGTGGGAGAATGCGACATAATAATGCAGAATTGTAGACTAATCACACCCCCACACTTATTCTTTTGCTCGTCCCGAGCAAAACAAGAAAAGAAAACTATACTACAGATGTTATTACACCACTTTCGCAGGTGACGCGATTGCACTGAGCGTGTGCAACAAGCCGTTAAACCTCTAGGTTACCCTAGAGGAGGAGTGTTGTCTCCTGAGGGTTTTCAGCGGATTGCACCCACAAAATCCATAAAGAAAGAAGAAAAATGTTAGTATTTTGAAAACGCATTTTGAAAGAGAGACTAGTTTTCAAAATATTTTTGCAAAAATATAAGTGATCTAAGGTCATAAGTCCACCAAAAATCATTCTTCCTTAAACTTAGTCTCTATGCAAGATCTTGTCTTCAATTAAGGTAAGAATTCAAAATTGGATTGAATAATTTATCTTTCATAAAACCTAGATAATATGCACTTTGTGATAGTGAAGATTTCTGAGATTTCAACTCTAACCATCAAGCCATTTATTTATATTTATATATATTTCCTTTTTTTCTTCTTCCCTTAGTTTAGGCTTTCTAGTTTACCCATGTAGCGAGCCTATAACCGATGACTCCCAAACCAGATGGTCCTAGGGCACCAGATGAGAAAACATCCCTCAGGTTTAAGGACTCAAGTAAACAAGGCCACAAAACTAAGGGAGATTATTTGTTTCCTTTACCACCGTTAGGCGTGAATAATCATGCTTCTTGAGGCATAATTATCCAGCTTAATAAGTGAGGTTTTATTCACATATATTTTTTTTCTTTTTTTTTCTTTTTTTATGGCATTTTAGGTCTTTGTTTCCATCCAAAAAAATGTGTAAGTGTCATGTGCATACTATCTAAGGCAAAAAATTTAAGATAAAAATATCTCCCCAATTTATCTTACTTAGCCTATAATTTTTAACAAGATCCATTATTTCGACTAGGTTTAAGATGTCATAATTAAGGCTTCCTTAATTTCTAAGATCATCTTAATTTTCTTAAAAATATATCAAAACTTTGTCTCTTATTTCAAAAGTTTTTTTTATTTTATTTTTTAAAGAAAGAGAAAAATCCTATACAAAAGAGAAGATTTCTAAAAGTCTCCTAAAAGAAGTGTAAAAGAAAGAAAATCTAAAAACTCTAAGTTAGTAAACCCTCCCCCACACTTATCTCATGCATTGTCCTCAATGCATCGTGATATATGTATGCATGAAACAAATAGAGAGGAAAGGAAAAAATTACCTCAGGTGGTGGTTCCGGTGGCGGTCTGATTGGTCCACGAAAGGCGGCCCAATCATACTTGCGTGGAGTCCGGAGGAACCCACCAGAGACCTCCATGATACAACCCACTAGAAAGATGTATGCATGAATGATTTTTATTAACAATTTTACCCCATCCAATTTTCAAATTTACAAAATAATTTCAGAGTCAAATTTATCAAAGCCCTTGTCCCAGAATGGAATGATTTGTTTGGACTCAGGAAGTATAGGAACTAACACCGACTCAGAAAAATGACTCAAGTCAAGTAAAGGTTCGGGAGTCGAGATCGGTTCAGGAAGTGGGTCCAAATCAAGAAAATGAAGCTCAAGTCCACAATCATTTCCCCATGATGGAATGTGACTATCTATGATTGGTGATTCAAGTTCAGGAATGACAGGTATGGGAATCAAAACTGACTCTAAAATGTTGCTCAAATTGGGTAACAAAACAGGAGTCAATAGTGATTCGGGAATTTGAACAAGATCACAAATTGGAGGATCAAGTCACATTCCTTATTTAGTTCAATTTCACAAAAATGAGAACTTGTCAATTTATCAATGGGACTTTCAAAAGTATGAAATTGGTCAAGTTCAATATGATCATCATGAATGATTGGTGATTCAATTTCACAATGGACTGGCACAGGATCCAATATTGACTCGGGAAAAGGATTGAAATCAGGTGAAGATACCAGAGTCATAATTGAATCAGGAAGTAGAATTGAATCACTAATTTGAGTTTTATGATCACATTCATGCTCAAGTTCAATTTCAGGAAAAGGATAACTTGCCAAAATATCAATAGGATCTGAAGTTTGGACAAGTTCAGGTGGGTCTGCTGAAATTGAATCTTGATTTCCAAAATGACAAGAGTCTTGGGTCATATCAATAGAGTTTGGCATAGGTGAATTGGTCAAAGGTTGATAAGATAGAGTTTCCTCATTCCTAAAAATGTTAACCAATTGACTCAATTGTTCTTCCACCTTATTGATAGACTCGGCATGTGATTTTGATATTGTAATAAAGACTCCTGCAAGATATCCAAACTCTTTTCTAGATATGATGTATCTCCAAGTGGTTGCTCTAGAATGGGAGCATAAGAATCTTGGTTTTAAAAATTTTGTGAAGAATGTGAATCAAAAATGTGTGGAGATTGAAGCTTGGACTCACACGAGAGTTCTTTACTCGTTTCCAAGACAAATGGTTGTTCATTATGAGGAGGTGGAACTGAGTAAGACTCTTGAAAATACTGTGGAATTGGAGAGGCCAATGTTTCTTGAAGTTGTTGCTCGGCCCTTTGTAGATTAGCTTCTAAACTCTTTAGTAACTCAGATTTTTCTTCAATTGGTGGTTCAGAAAAAGGAGTATAAGAAACAAAATCGGGGAATGAATATTGTTGATAAGGTGAAAATGATGGACAAGGTGGACGTGGGGCACAAGGAGGTTGAAAATTTGGCTCGGGAGACTTGAATCCCCATTGACTCTGTGAAGAGTTGAAATTATTTTAGAAATTATAGTCATAAGAATGTGGGTATGGGTTGTATTGATTCGGATAAGGCCAACCCGGTGTACTTGGTTGGTGCATATTGTAAAACGCCGGGTTGGAATTATCCGAATAGAATGGAGTTGGTGTGAAATATGGATTCATGTTCGGATTGAAAGAATTGTTATTGTTGAATGCCATTTCACACAAAAAATCACAAAAAAGAAAGAATCAAACAACAAACAAAAAGAAAAGAAAAATCAAAACCAAGCCAATAGGAGGGTTGACCTAGACCTAGATGTAGATGTCCCTAGGGGCCAACGTCTATTCAAATTTTATTAGGGCTTGGGTTGTGTGAGTGGGGAGATGATTTTTGGGCTAAGGAAGGGTGATTAAATCCCACCTTATCTTGTTTGGGTTTTGCCCTTAAATTCAATTCGTGCAAGTGTGCAATATAGACAAGAATATAACACAAAGCGATAAATCACCCACGTGTTTGTCCTATGCTATATGCATGCCATATGTACATCTCCATCCAGATCACAACAACAGAACAAAATACAGTATATTGGAATTGAATTGACACGTGCCTAAATGCAAATGTCTAAACCGTTTTAAAGGCGTCCAATTACCGTATTTTAGTTCTTTTATTTATTATGGTGTGTAGGCAATCAAAGCAAGAAAGATAGCAGTACAAAACCACTAGCTATTACAATTCACACATCCCAGCACAACAACATATACAATGTTCACACAATGGCCGCGTTTTCGCGGCAAATGTCGCGATTGCGCGGCTTTTCTGTAGAAGCTGGGGCCCTGCTTTCTAGATCAGGGAGGTACAAAGCTAGTTAATGTTCTGCAATATGAAGCACCTGTAAATATTGCCCTGCACACCAAAACAGAGAAGACAATGTTAACAAAAACGTGAAAACGAAACCATTCCCTTCCCCGGCAACGGCGCCAAAAATTTGATCGATGGCGGAACTAGCACTCAAAAGTTTGTTTTATGTAAAATCGATGAAAAGCTCGAATGTGCTAATGTACCCTCGATACTTCCGTTATAGCATTGGCTTAACGGGTCGTATCCACAGGGAAGGGAGGCGATAGAAGCATTAACAGTCTCTATTCACGTCAGTTGTTAACACTTCTTCTTTGTTGAAAGAATGAAAAAGAATGAAAAAGAAAAGGAAAAGGAAATCCAGAATGTGGTAGGTGAGGAGAGCGATGAAAACGGTGATGTAAAAACCAAAAGTGAAGTGCTTTGGAAATCAAAATAGAAAAAGAGATGGAACAAGGTTGAACTAAGAAGGATGGTAAAAACACCGATAGAAAAATGAGAAAAGAGTTTGGAAAACGATTTCTAAATCAAACTAAAAGAAAACTCATGGCTACTAACTACTAAATGCTCCACTAACCATGCTAACCTCTTCGAGATAGTTGCCTCACATTTTGATCCTTGGCCATCACAATCCTTGGCTCCAAGAGACGGTACAAAGCATGGCTCATGGATGGTTCATAATAATCAAAACATTGCATCAAGAACAAGCTAATACAAGCATCACTCATTACACTACTAGCATGAAATAAAAGAGCATGAAATAAAAGAGAGTTAGCTTGGTTAGCAAGTTAGCAAGTTAGCAAGTTAGATGTTAGAACCCATCATCTTTGGCCATCAATGGCTCTTGCAAGAACAAGGACTTGTAGAGGCAACCCGATTCATGTGGATTATCAAGTAAGTGGTTAGATGGTTAGTGGTTAGTAGTTAGATTGCCATGAGAAGAAAAACTAGCAAGAAATCATGTAGAAGGCGAAGGAGATTACATTGGAAGAGAAAGGAGGCATCTTTACATAGAGTGTCACTCTCTATTACATCAATCCCTTGCTTTCTCTCTCTAGAAATCACTCAGCCCTACTACAATGATCTAAGAAAAAGAAATAAAAAATACAAGAAATGAAAAACACTCACCTACACTACTCCTAAAATCTGGACCTACTCCTAAAAACGAAGACTGCTCTCGCTCTGGCTCTCTGCAGGTCTATTTATAGGCAGAAGAAGGCTCCAGAAGACGAGACGGGGCCACGCGTCGAAAATCGACGTGTATCTCCACAAAAGTGCCGCGGAATCTCGGGAATTACCGCGTTTTCGCGGCAAAATCAGGGAGTTAAATCCCTGATTTTGGCGAGAAACATCTCCAGGCTTCGAGGACCTTCTTGGTATATTCCATTTTTGGTAATTTGGTCTGCAAATCCGTCTGATGTCCGCAAGAGGCTAGATTCGATGTATCTTCTAGATAATCCTTTGCTTGGCCTCCAAGTAATGCGGGATTAATTACCATAAATTGGGATGAATTAGGCTCTTATTCCATCTTTGCCCTTGGACTTTGGATCTACCTGTAATTAAGACCAAAACACGATTTAGATCGACAATTTATTCATAAATCGGTGAGAGAATGCGACATAATAATGCAGAATTGTAGACTAATCAAGTGCCTAAACTCTTAATCTCAAAATGTTTAATAGACATGTGCATATCATACTTTTCACTTTGATTCATTAAGAAGTGAGATTTTTTATTAGTTAATAGCTTTAGTGAGTTGAGTGATAATGTAAAGTATATGATGGACTTTATTCATTGATGAAATCCACATCCCGGTACGTGGGAATGATGATGTCCTCTTGAGAAACTTATAAGTTTTATGCATATCAAACCCTGTGATAGATTTAATTACCCGACATGACAAATAAGTTAAGTGGTAGGTTAAATAAATTGTCAGTAATTTAATTTAATTGACGGACATTGAAAATCTTAACTTGGGGAGATTTTAGGCATACAATTTTAAGGATCTCGAAAGTAATTTTGAGATAAGGAGAGAAGTACAATTATAATTTTTCAGTGGATTGAATTGTAATTTATCAAATTAAGATTCTAATTCGGGTTGATTTAGGGTTTTCTAATTTCATTAAAAGTCTTATCCTTTTTTTAATTTCTAAGCGGTCTCTTTCATAGCTTATATAAAGCCTCCTATAGCTCTTTGCTGCATTATGCACCATATAGAAGAAACACATCATATAGAAGAAACTAAAAGGAGAAAAAAACCTAGTTTCTAGAAGACAACATAAAAGAGCTGAAGAAGAGATTGGTAGTTCAGAGCCCACCCTCCATCTGGTCTAACTCGTTGGGAATACAATAGAAGATCATGAGGTGTTCAAGATGCCATCCCAGTTCGTAGTTGAAGATTATTAACGAGATCAATCCAGCGAGATCTCGAAGATATGATCTCAATCTCCGTTAAATCTATAGGATTGCATGTGTACAATTTTTGTTGTTCAACCTGTATCCGCTTAAGGCGATCTCAGAAATTTTTTGCACTTTCAGTTACATCGACCAAGACTTCAACTTGTGACTTCCAATAGCTTAGACTTAGAAATTGCCACTTGAGCTAAAGCTTAAATTGTGTTTATGCTAGTAAAGTAATCTAAAAAGAGAATATTATATATAGAAAAGTCACAAATTCTATTACTATTTTATTATTTTATAAAATCCAGTATAATTGTCTGTTCACACTAGATTGTGTGCAGGTCCCTCACCTCACTGAAATAACTTTATATTGTCATTTCAGGCAGATAGTAAAGTAACATAGTAACAGACTCGGGTTTAGACTCCTAAGGCAATAAGAACTCATTTTTTGGTGCGGGCTCAGTTTGGATTGCATGGTTGGGGGAATTAATGATTAGAAACCTTAATCATTTTGAGCAAGAAATCAACTATGTACATATGTGTCATGTAGTGGTCAGAATCTGACCATACTCTAAGATTGCGACACATGTCCCGCCGCACTAGAAGTATCACAAGTGGACCATGAACTTCACATACCAGTTGGTGCACATTCGCCCCCATGGAGAGAACTACGGGCCTTGCCCCGAGCTCACATTCAACCCTAAAGAGAGAGCCCCAGGACTTGCCCCGAGCTCATATTTAACCCTAAGGAGAGAACCTAGGGCCTAGCCTCTAGCTCACATTCACCCCGAGAGAGAACCTCGGGCCTTGCCCCGAGCTCATATTCAACACCGAGGAGAGAACCTCTAGTGCTTTCTGTTGGCTGAAAGGCCCATCACTTTAATTTTAATGATGATTAACTCACATAGTTATAGTTACTAATGATCTTATGACACATAAGTTTCAGATTTAATTAAGATTATAGATTGGTATTTAGCTTCAATAAAAAACTCAAAGTTGAGTTTTGAAGCCAACAAGGGTTGATTCAAGAGCTCAAATACAAAAGATACATTTAGCACTCAAAGAGGAGCCAAGTTTAAGATGAATCAAGTCAAGTTATAGTAGAAGATCAAAGATCAAGAGATGAAGATTTGTTTATAGAATTTGTAAGTATATAGAAGTTTTGTAAAGAATAGTGTAGAATTGATTATTCAAGCTCACACACAAGTTTTTATATTAGTTTAATGAGTTTTATTAAATATGATTTTGTGTTTTAGTTTCCAAGAAATTGAGTTTAACAATATTGTTTTGAAAAAGATTCTATTAGTTGTGTTTTAAACTCAGGGTCTGTTTGTTTCATTGCAAAACGTCGCAAGTCGTAAGTCGTAAAATGAGAATGGAAAAAGTGAACTGTAGCAGAGAAAATATATTGTGTTTTATGGTGTTTGGTTGATAAAGTGAAGTGTAAATGGAAAAGAATATTGTGTTTTACGGTGTTTGGTTGATAAAGTGAAAGTGTAAATGGTAAAGTATATTGTGTTTTACGTTGTTTGGTTGGTAATGTAAAAGTGTAAGTGGAAAAGTTGACCACAAAATTAACTGTAGCAGTGATTTAAATATTATAAATACTATTAAATTAAATCTACTACTGCAAATTAAATTGTATTAATAAATTAGAGATAAAAAAATTAATAATCTTAATATTTTATTTATAACAATAATATTAATAAAATATTAGTATAAATAGTAAAATATTACTAAAATATTAACTAAATAAATAATATAAAATTTAAAGAAAATATAAAGAACGTTAATAAAATTTTAAAAATACTAATAAAATATAAATATTAAAAAATATTACAAAAATAATAAAATATAGTTATAATATTATAATGTTAAAAATACTTGAAAATTATTATAATATAAATTTTATTATAATATTGTGCAACAAAATAAAGAATGTTAGATTTAGAAGTAAAGGTGTGCAAGGTTCTCAATTCGAATCCGCGGTAGCAGTGGCTATGCGGGTCGTGATCCTCAGGGAGGGACTAGCGATGGAAGCGTTTAAGTAAGATTCTCTAAAAATTATTTTCTTTTATTATTTACAATGGTATATGATATTTACAATGAGAAGGTGAAAAGCAAATTTGAGAGAGATGGAGATCTAAACTAGAATTAGAAAGAAAGAAAACTATACATACATACCTCTTCTACCTTGCTTACCTTTGATTCGTGCGATGACTAACCTTGTCTTGGAAGGCGTACAAGTATGGCGTATAGGATCGTCCACCTTCTTAATCTACACTACGAAAATAAAAGACAAGCTAACGAAGGTTTGTTCATCTCCATAGGCCATCAAGGGCTCTTCTTCGGCTAGGCAGTCTCAACGCAATTGGGTCTCATGGTTCACAAGACATTAGAGAGAAAATAGAAGAAAACAGGAATAGAAGAATAGAACAAGGATAGAAGAACATAAATAAACAAGAATAAAAGAACACAAAAATAAACAAGAATAAAAGAATACAAACAAACCTCAAGTGGATTTCATTAACAATGGAAGAAAAGTAGGCTTACACCGCTGTCACCTCAGTACAAGCATGGACTCCTTCCTCCATGAAAGCTTCCTCCACTCTTAGTTACAAAATTTACAAAAGAAAAACGAAAATAAAATCTAAACTACAAGTTAGCCTAAGAAACCCTAGAATCTGCTCTGTATTTTCTGTACGCCCTGTATGTTGCGTCTGTAGGGGTATTTATAGGTGCAGAAAGAGTTAGAGTCCAGATAGAAGTCCTCCACGAAAAACCCGTGCCCTGGCTTATCTGTCTTGCCGCAGAAACGCGGCTTGGGCCGCGTTTCCGCGGCCTGGTAGTGGCGGCTGGCCACGCGTTTTGGCGCGTGGCCTCCCCTGGTCCGTCCATCTGGGCGTTTGCTTCTGGAAGTTTGATCCTGGCTCTTTATCTTGGGATTTAGATATAACTTGGGAAGCAAGTTACCTAGATCCCAAATCTTTTATCCACGAATTTCCTTATCTTTGCACTCTCTTCTTTGGCTTTTATCCTCATCCTGCAAGTGTTTAGGGTTGAATAGAAGTCTATCCTTCCCTCTTCTTTGTATTTACAACTTTTGCCCTTAGTATTTGCAATTTGGCAATTGATATTTGCAACTTTTACATTGGGCTTGAATATGGGCTTTTGGGCTTCTTTTGAGGCTTTATTGCTTTATTTTTATTTCTCAAGGCCTGCACACAATAAATAATAAAATATGAGTAAATGTGCAGAATTATATAAATAAATATGAAAATGTGATGGTAAATATAATGATAAAAATGCATTTTTCACTACCAATCACACCCCCACACTTATCTTTTTGCGCGTCCTCGAGTAAAAATCAAAAAAAAAAAAGAAAAATTAATCTAACCTAACTCACTTTCGTAGGAATCACGGTTGCACTTAGCATGTGCAACAAGCCGTTAAACCCCTAGGTTACCCTAGAGGACGAGTGTTGTCTCGTGAGGGTTTTCAGCGGATTACACCCACAAAATCCATAAAAAGGAAAAATATTTGAAATACGTTTGAAAGGACTAAGTAATCTATAAGTTTTTAGGATTATCATTTTTATTCATTCTTAAACTTAGTCTTAATAAAGTCAATTGTTATTCATTTTAGGTAAGGATCAAAACTGAATTTTTGTATAGTCTTTTTCGTTACCCTAAGTCATATGCATCCTTACGAATTTATACTTGGAATTCCTTAACTTGAACTCTCATGCCTCTCTCTCTCTCTATATATATATATATATATATATATATATATATATATATATATATATATATATATTCTTTTTTTAATATGTATAACTCATCTAATTTTCTTTCGTGTAAGCATCAGGGCTTCTTGAGGCCCTCATACCTAACTAATTGACTATTAGATGTGTTAGTACATATATAAGTAATTTTTCCTTAATTTACTTAGGCTTTCTAATCCACCCATGTAACGAACTTAAAGTCGATGACTCCCAAACCGGTTGGTTTTAGGGTACCAGGTGAGAAAACACCCCCCGGACTCAAATTCGAATGAACTAGGCCCCAAAACTAAGGACTTTATTTTATTTACTCACCTTTAGGCATGAATACTTATGCTTCTTGAGGCACATGTATCCAGCTTAATTAGTGATTTTCTTTTTTTTTTTTATATATGAGGCACAAAGGTCTTTGTCTTAGAATCCTAGATATGCATTAGGTATGCAAATTTCATTAAGGTAAAAATCAAGACTAATTAATTATTCAATTTCTCCTCCTATACCTAAAATTTAAACAATTTATTTATTTTGACCAAGTTTTTAGAAATCCTAATCATGATTTTCCTAATCCTTAAAACTAACTTAGATTTCTTTCAAAAGATAAGTCAAAATATTGTCCTTTTATAAATTTTTTTTATTAGCAAATTTTGTTAGTTTCTACCTATGTTAGTATGTTAGTAAGCCTACCCCCACACTTATCTCATGCATTGTCCTCAATGTATGAATGAATGCATATATGCATGAAAAAGAACAAGGAAAGGCAGAAGTTACCTTAAGGTGGTGGTTCCGGTGGTGGTCTAATTGGTCCACGGAATGCGGCCCAATCAAGATAATGTGGTAGTTCACGGGACCTACCTTTATTGAGCTCTTTTTTATTTACATATTTACAGTCCCGAGAATGAATAGGATCATGGAAGATCCTCTTGTGAAACTTACTCCCTTTACATGACCAGTCCTGAAAAATCATCACAGAGGCATGGTCTATACCTATGTCCAACAAAAGAATGTGACTTGGTAGAATGGTTGACTTGGACTCAAGAATGATAGGTTCAGGAATGAATACCGACTCAGGAAAGAAACTTAAATCAAGTAACGGTTCAGGAGTCGAGCTTGGTTCAAGGAGTGTGTTCAAGTCAAGAAGTTGAAACTCAAGTCCATAATCATCTTCCCACAATGGAATGTGACTCAATATTGGTGATTCAAGTTCAGGAATGATAGGTGTGGGAATCAAAACTGACTCTAAAATATTACCTAAGTTGGGTAACAAAACAGGAGTCAATAATGATTCGAGAATTTGAACTTGATCATAGATTTGAGAATCTAGGTCACATATTTCATTAGGTTCAATCTCATAAAAATGAGAACTTGCCAATTTATCAATGGGACTTTCAAAAGTATGAAATTGGTCAAGTTCAATATGATGATCATCAAAAATGGGTGATTCAATTTCATTATCTATGGGTATAGGAATAAATGTTGGCTCAGAAAATTGGTCCAAATTGGGTAAGGATACCGGAGTCAACATAGATTCGAAAATAGAAACTGATTGAGGTAAACCTGCACACAAAATACAAAATTTCAGATCTAATAATAAACCTATACAAGTGCTCAATTCTTCCGCTATAGCAAGTGGCTATGCGGGTCGTGATCCACAAGGAGGGTTTGCGATGGAAGCGTTACAATTCTTTATTGAAATCCTTATGAAAACAAAACGAGAGTTCTTCTCTGTTTTTAAGTTAAGAAAATGTAAAAGAATTATGTTAAGGTTAGAAGAAAATGAAAGATGAAGAAGGTGGAAAAATCAGAAAACAATGAAGCGAATATGTACAAATGAAGTGGAGGAAAAAGAGTTGGAAGAGGTGGTGATATAATTTACAAAAATAAAAACTGTTGCTTACTTTCTTTTCGCCAAAAGCTTACCTTGAGTTCTTAGCGACGATTTTACCTTGAAGTGGAGGCATTCAGCGCATAGCCCATAAGATTAGATTTTTGGTCTCTTCCACATTACATCATCAAGACTACTTCAAGTATGAAATGATACAGAGAGACTCACAATTCCATCGTCATGAGCTATCAGTGGCACTCGCAAAGGTAAGGCTCTTTCGATGCTTTTAGACTCACTTGGAAGACAATTTGTACCAAAAGAAGAGTAAAGTAGAAAAGAAGAAGAAGAAGAAGAAGACTAAAAGAAACTACATACTACATACAAAGAGAAAACATAGAGTCGATTTCATAACAATCAAAGAAAAGAAATACATCTTACACCGGTGTCACTCCAGCTCAAGCTTCATTCTTCTTCTTCGATGAAAGTCTGATCTTCTCTTATTTACATAAATCAAAACTAAAATTACATGAAAAAGAAAAACAAAAACCTAAACTAAGAAATGGAAAAACTAGTCTAAATTCCTATCTCTGCATTGGCGTCCATTTTTCAGCGCAAAGAATGCCCTTTTATAGGCATAACCCACATCTATAGGATCCCGGGAGGTCGGGGGAGCAAACGCTCCCCCTAACTCCCCAACAAAGCCGCGGAAATGCGGCTAGGGCCGCGTTTCTGCGGCCAGGGTGTGGCCAGGTGGCCACACCCTATTGGTGGGTCTCCACGGTTTGACTTCCTGCTTTTATCTTCAGTTGGTTTCTTCGTTTGAGTCCTGGATTCTGACGAAATGGCCTTGGATTCTTGGCTTTAACCGATCGATTCTGAGAGGATTCTTCTCAACCAGTTTTCAACCTCTTGATTTTACCCTGATTCAGTGAGTGCGAATTAACTCTGATTTATTTCTGAATTTTGGTGGGCTTTGGGCTCATTTCTCTTTATCTCCTTTAAAGATTGGGCCTGCAAATAAATTAAGCAATTAATTAGGACAATGCAGGCTTTTATTTTATAATAAGTATGGAAATATGATATTAAATATGCAACATTAGCGACCAATCACACCCCCATACCTATCTTTTGCTCGTCCTCGAGCAAAACAACTAAACTATACTAAGGATTATTAGACCACTTTCGCAGGTCGCGTGATTGCACTGAGCATGTGCAACAAGCCGTTAAACCTCTAGGTTTCCCCTAGAGGACGAGTTTTGTCTCGTGAGGGTTTTCAGCGGATTGCACCCACAAAATCCATAAAGAAAGAGAAATAAAGAGTTAGCATTTTCGAAAAGCATTTTGAAAGAGAAAAATATTTGAAATATGATTGTAAGATCTAAGCAATCTATAAGTTATAGGAAAACCGAATTTTTCATTCCTAAACTTAGTCTCTATTCAAAAATTTGTTATCAATCAAAGTAAGGAGTCAAATTGTACTTCTCATCTAGTCTATTACTTTACCCTAAGTCATATGCACCTTGTGAATGTGAAAATTTTGATTAAGGGTTCATTAACTCTAACTCTTATGCCTTATTTATTTATATATACTTTTTTGTGTGGTATTATTCCTTAGTTCTATTAGGCTTTCTAATCTGCCCATGTAACGAGCCTCTAATCGATGACTCCCAAACCAAACGGTCTTAGGGCACCAGGTGAGAAAACACCCCCAAGGACTTAAGGACTCGAGCAAATAAGGCCACAAAACTAAGGATTTTATTATATGAACCTCTTTTAGGCGTGAATACTTATGCTTTATTAGGCATAAATATCCAGCTTAATCAGAGGATTTTTCTTTTCAAACTTATCTAATCATCTTTCGCATAAATACTAAGGCTTGCTTAGGCCAAAGCACCTAGCTAGTCAATAATTAGATTTGTTTGTATATATATATATATATATAACTTATCTAATCATCTTTCGCATAAATACTAAGGCTTGCTTAGGCCAAAGCACCTAGCTAATCAATAATTAGACTTTTTTTTTATAAGGCATAAGAATCTTTGTTTTTGAACCCTAAGTGTGTAAGTGTATGAAGTGTGCATATTTCATCAAGGTAAAGATCAAGACCAAATTACTTTGACAAATTATCTTCCTAACTCTAAAAATCAAACAAATAATCTTATTTTGACCAAGTATAAGAAATCCTAATTTGGATTTTCCTATTCCTTAAAATTAACTTAACTTCTTACAAAAATAAGTCAAAATATTGTTTCTATTTTTCAAAAAGTTTTTAAAAGTAAAGAAAAATGTTAATTTTTTTTATTTTAAAGAAAAAGAAAAGTTATGTTAGACCCTCCCCCACACCTATCTCATGTATTGTCCTCAATGTATGAATTAATGCATATATGCATGAAAAAGAAGAAAGGGAAGGAAAATGGTTACCTTAAGGTGGTGGTTCCGGTGGTGGTCTGATTGATCCACGAAACGCGGCCCAATCAACTTTTCTTGGGTCTCGGAGGAACCCACCAGAAATTTCTGTAATATAACCCATTAAAAAGATGTATCCATAAAGGATCTTTATTACATATTTAACCCCATCTAATTTTCATATTCCATAATTGATTTCGGAGTCAAATTTGTCAACCACCTCGTCCCAGAAAGGAGTATGAAATGATAGAATGATTGACTTGGACTCAGGAAGTACAGGAACTAATACTGACTCAAGAAGGTAACTTAAGTCAAGTAAAGGTTCAAGAATCGAAATTGGTTCAGGAATAGGGTCCAAGTCAAGAAGTTGAAACTCAAGTCCACATGTATTTTCCAACAATGGAATGTGACCTAATATGGGTGATTCCAGTTCAGGAATAATAGGTGGAGGAATCAAAACTGACTCTAAAATATTACTCAAGTTTGGTAACACAACAGGAGTCAATATTGATTCAGAAAGTTGAACTGGATCACGGATTTGAGAATCTAGGTCACATACACTGTATAACATATTGATGTGATGAAATTGAATTTTGATCAAGGTCTTCTAGACAGAATGATTCTTGGTTCCTATCAACTTGGTCAAGAATGTTGGAAAGTCTAGAAATTTGATCATTCATTATATCTTGCAACCGATCCACTTTTTCTTCTAACCCATCGAATAGATCAATGGTGGACTGAAACCTTGGTGATGTGGGAAGAGACGTATATGAAGATAATGGTTGAAAAGGTGGTTGACCATATGGCTCAGGGGTATTGAATCACAAATATTTTACTGTTGAATTAATTAGCAGTATAAAGGTTTATCACAGAACAAATTTTAACAGAGCAGAAAATAAATCTTGCACTTTTTAGCAACCTGCAAAAAGATACGTCAGTAGTTCACTACTATTGCCGCGGATCCGCGGCTATTGCCGCGTTTGCGCGGCAGATGAGTAGGCTCTGCTGCTCTGCCTTCTAGGGCAGGGCACAGAGTTGCTATATGTCCACTTCTGCTGTTGTTTTTCTGTTCTCCAAACCTGCAAACAGAAAAGAATAAACGAATTTAGTTAATAATTAAAAAAAAAATTTTTTTTAGAGATAAACTTACCGTCCCTCCCCGGCAACGGCGCCAATGTTTTGATTGAGATTTACCTGTGCAATAAAATAAAGAATGTTAGATTTAGAAGTAAAGGTGTGCAAGGTTCTCAATTCGAATCCGCGGTAGCAGTGGCTATGCGGGTCGTGATCCTCATGGAGAACTAGCGATGGAAGCGTTTAAGTAAGATTCTCTAAAAATTATTTTCTTTTATTATTTACAATGGTATATGACATTTACAATGAGAAGGTGAAAAGCAAATTTGAGAGAGATGGAGATCTAAAACTAGAATTAGAAAGAAAGAAAACTATACATACATACCTCTTCTACCTTGCTTACCTTTGATCCGTGCGATGACTTACCTTGTCTTGGAAGGCGTACAAGTATGGCGTATAGGATCGTCCACCTTCTTAATCTACACTACGAAAATAAAAGACAAACTAACGAAGGTTTGTTCATCTCCATAGGCCATCAAGGGCTCTTCTTCGGCTAGGCAGTCTCAACGCAATTGGGTCTCATGGTTCACAAGACATTAGAGAGAAAATAGAAGAAAACAGGAATAGAAGAATAGAACAAGGATAGAAGAACATAAATAAACAAGAATAAAAGAATACAAAAATAAACAAGAATAAAAGAACACAAACAAACCTCAAGTGAATTTCATTAACAATGGAAGAAAAGTAGGCTTACACCGCTGTCACCTCAGTACAAGCATGGACTCCTTCCTCCATGAAAGCTTCCTCCACTCTTAGTTACAAAATTTACAAAAGAAAAATGAAAATAAAATCTAAACTACAAGTTAGCCTAAGAAACCCTAAAATCTGCTCTGTATTTTCTGTACGCCCTGTATGTTGCGTCTGCAGGGGTATTTATAGGTGCAGAAGGAGTTAGAGTCCAGATAGAAGTCCTCCACGAAAACCCGTGCCCTGGCTTATCTGTCTTGCCGCGGAAACGCGGCTTGGGCCGCGTTTCCGCGGCCTGGTAGTGGCGGCTGGCCACGCGCTTTGGCGCGTGGCCTCCCCTGGTCCGTCCATCTGGGCGTTTGCTTCTGGAAGTTTGATCCTGGCTCTTTATCTTGGGATTTAGATATAACTTGGGAAGCAAGTTACCTAGATCCCAAATCTTTTATCCACGAATTTCCTTATCTTTGCACTCTCTTCTTTAGCTTTTATCCTCATCCTGCAAGTGTTTAGGGTTGAATAGAAGTCTATCCTTCCCTCTTCTTTGTATTTGCAACTTTTGCCCTTAGTATTTGCAATTTTGGCAATTGATATTTGCAACTTTTACATTGGGCTTGAATATGGGCTTTTGGGGTTCTTTTGAGGCTTTATTGTTTTATTTTTATTTCTCAAGGCCTGCACACAATAAATAATAAAATATGAGTAAATGTGCAGAATTATATAAATAAATATGAAAATGTGATGGTAAATATAATGATAAAAATGCATTTTTCACTACCAATCATAAATACTTATGCATTATGAGGCATACATAGCCAGCTTAAACAATCGATATATATATATATATATATATATATATATATATATATAGTGAGTTGATCCCCTAAGAACGGTTCTCACGAATTCCTGTGAGAACTTTCACGTGGGCCGTCGGATCTGATAGAAATCTAATTTTATTTGATTTGATCTATCAGATCCGACGACCCACGTGAAAGTTCTCACAGGAATCCGTGAGAACCGTTCTTAGGGGATCAGCTCCCTATATATATATATATATATATATATATATATATATATATATATATATATATATATATATATATTTCAAACTTATCTAATCATCTTTTGCATAAATACCAAGCCTTGCTTAGGTCAAAGCACCTAGCTAATCAATACTTATATTTATTTATTTTTCATATATATATATATATATATATATATATATATATATATATATATATATATATATATATATATATATATATATATATATTTATAAGGCATAAGTGTAAATCAACTAGAGGGGGTGAATCGGTGATGGCTATACTAAATGGCAAATAATGTGGAATTAAAAATTACTTGCTAGCAGCCTAGCAAATATCAATCACAACTTAAGAAATACTTGCAAATAAGTGAATAATATAAGAGTGCAAGTAATTAAAGCAAGAGAGAGTAGAGTGAAGAGAGAAAGAGTAAGCAATCACAAACACAATGATTTGTTTCGAGGTTCGAGTCACTGCACTACGTCCCCGCCTTCAACACTATAAAGATTTCCACTATGATCGATCTCACTAGATCGTCAACCATTACAAGTTCTTATTAGAACTCAATGGACTCACAAGTCCTCTTTCACGGTGTCGAAACACCTACACAAAGCTCACTAGCTCACTTGAGACCGCAATCTCTACAACTTCTTGTTGGAACTTGTTTTGATGAAGACTTATGTGACGTATATCATTTGGAGCTCTAACACATGACGAATCAAGAGTTCTACATGATCAAGATGTCCCAAGGAGAGTTGATATGATGTATTTTGTAAAGATGAAATAGCATGTAAAAAGCCTTGATCTACACACACAAATCATGTCTATGTAGTCGACTTATAACTCCTTATAGTCGACTAATATTCTTGGCAGTCGATTAACCCAAACCCCCTAGTCGACTAATCCTGTGTGTCAAAATAGATCCAACTCTTTGTTTCTGCATTAGTCGACTTGACAGTCATTACTAGTCGACTAAATAGCATTTGTAGTCGACTAATCCCATTTCCTAGTCGACTAATAACTGGTCCAGTCGACTTATAAGTAGTTGCAGTCGACTTGTTTCAGTTAACCAGAAAACTGTCACTTGAACAAACTTGGACTAGTCGACTTATAGCCAAACCTAGTCGACTAATAGTAGGAAATTTGCCTTGTATAGTCGACTAACTCAAAAGGCAAGTCGACTATAGGTAGTTTCTGACTGTTGGACAGTTTTTGTTATCTGGTCTTTTGTGCAACGAATTCCAACGTTTCAATTGTATGAATTGCTCCTATAACTACCCTAACTTACCCTAGTCTTCAGATATATAAAGGGTAGTTAGTCCAAAGGCCAAATACTAAGAAAAATCTTCAGTTTTTCAAAGCCAAAAATTCTGTCAAAATCTGAAAACTGTTTTTCCAACTTATGTTTTTCACCAAAAGTCATTTCCATTGTGAAGTTCTCTGAAGTTTCTCCTATACTAGACCTTGTCCACGTTCATACACAATACCAAGGCTTATAGGAAAGTTATAATACTCAAAGCAAGCATTGTACACGGGTGGCTTCTTGGTGTAGAGGCAGTTGTACAAGGTGAAGTTTGTTCTCTTGGTGGAAGAGAAGGTGTTCTCTTGGTGGAAGAGAAGGTGTACACATTTGGCAAAGGGGATTTGTCAAGTGGTGAGCATGGTTGTGATTTTGGGTGTACAAAATTAAGGATAAAGGAAAACCTCAAGCGGGTGGCTTGGGGACTGGATGTAGGTCACGAGGACCGAACCAGGATAAATCTCTCGTGTTTACGTTTGTCTAAACTTTTCTGAGATTTGTTTTCCTTTACTGCAAGTTTATTTATTTGTTTAACGTTAATCCTTCTTGTTTAGTATTTGTGTTGATTTGGTATTTTAGATCCATAAGTGCCAACAGAGAAAGTTCCGTATTTGGCATCATCTCGGGACCAACAATTGGTATCAGAGTGGGTCTTACATTTGGTACCTAGTCAACAACAAGGATGGCAACGGAGTTTTCATCATCCCAATTCAAAGAAGGACATATTACACAATGTCCACCGCTATTTGACGGATCCAACTACAACTATTGGAAGTGTAGAATGAAGATCTACTTGTAATCGCTCAACTACGAACTTTGGAACATCGTTGAAGCATCGTACATCAAACCAACAACCAACTACAGCGCTTGGAATGATGACCAAAAGAAGAATGCGAACCTTGACGCCAAAGCGATGAATGCTCTATTCTGTGCCTTAACCAAAGAAGAGTTCAACCGTGTGTCAACAGCCACTTCTGCACATCAAATATGGCATACTCTTCAGGTAACACACGAAGGCACAAATAAAGTTAAGGAATCTAAAATATCTATTCTTGTCCACAGGTTTGAATTATTCAAAATGGAGGAGATGAAACCATATCCGAAATGGTTAAAGATTCACGGACATCACCAATACCTTAGCATCCCTTGGAAAAGACTACACCCAAGTTGAAAGAGTTCGCAAGATCCTTCGTGCACTCACACCAGAATGGGAGAAGAAGACAACCGCTATTGAAGAAGTGAATGATCTCTCAACTTTGTCGTTAGAAAACCTAATTGGTAATCTAATGGCATATGAAGTGCAGTTAGAACAAAGAAAGAAGGACGAACGACAACACCGCTCAAAGAAGAAAGAACTCGCCTTCCATGCATCCTCCGACACGGACGATTCCAATGACGATGAAGAGGAGATGGCAATGCTTTCAAAGAAATTCAGGCGATTCTTAAAGCAAGGTAAATTCAAATGCTTTAATTGCAATAAACCAGGTCATATGAAGATGGATTGCCCTTTGCTCAAAAAGAAAGATAAATACAAGAGCAAAAAGTTCAGAAAGAAGAAAAACTACAAAGTATCATCAGAATACAGTGATTCCTCTTCCTCTGATGAAGAAGAAACCACTGAACGTGTCAACCTATGTTACATGGCACTGGAAGATGATGAGGTATCGTTTACTGAACTTTCTGATGCATTTCATGAATTATTTAATGATCTGAAAAATGAAAAATTGAAAAATAAAGTTTTATCAAAAGAAAATGAAAAACTTTTAAATGAAAATTCATGTTATGCTTTACAAGTATCTTCTATAAATTCTCAACAAGATGAGTTTGAAAAAGTCATATCATCTTTGAAAAATGAAAATGAGAAGTTTATAAAAGAGAACATTTTTCTGAAAAAGGAAACTGAATCTTTGAATAAAAGGATTTCTATTTTAGATAAAGATATTTCAGTTTTCAAAAAGAAATATGAAGATCTTTTGCAAAATGTGACTAAGTTCAATAAAGGAAAAGAAAAATTGAATGATTTATTATCTTTTCAGAAGTTGTCACATGATAATCATTATGGTATTGGATATAATGAAAAGTCTTCATATGTTAGTAATCCATATGATTCTTTTGTGAAAAGAAAGTCTAATCATGTTTCAAAAAGAATTAAGAAAAATAAGTTTATATGGATTCCTAAGAATTTAAGTTTTCATGATAAAAATACATATAATATTGCATCTTACATTCATAATATATGTGATTCATGCAACTATGTGTATACTAACAGGTGGAAACCAAATTCTAAATGGATTTGGACTCCTAAAGGTTAATATGTTCTTTTATGTTTGGTACCATCTAACGTTTATCTTGCAGGTACCATGTAAAAGTTGATAAGAACATATATATATATATATATATTTACTAATATATTTGTTGCAGGGGGAGAACAAAGTCTGTTCATATTTGTTATAACCCTATTTCTGCAAGGGGAGAAAATATAACATATTTTCTGCAGGGGGGGCACTTGTGCACATAAAGCGTCATCATCAAAAAGGGGGAGAATGTTGGAAGTTGTTTTGATGAAGACTTATGTGACGCATATCATTTGGAGCTCTAACACATGACGAATCAAGAGTTCTACATGATCAAGATGTCCCAAGGAGAGTTGATATGATGTATTTTGTAAAGATGAAATAGCATGTAAAAAGCCTTGATCTACACACACAAATCATGTCTATGTAGTCGACTTATAACTCCTTATAGTCGACTAATATTCTTGGTAGTCGACTAACCCAAACCCCCTAGTCGACTAATCCTGTGTGTCAAAACAGACCCAACTATCTGTTTCTGCATTAGTCGACTTGACAGTCAATACTAGTCGACTAAATAGCATTTGTAGTCGACTAATCCTATTTCCTAGTCGACTAATAACTGGTCCAGTCGACTTATAAGTAGTTGCAGTCGACTTGTTTCAGTTAACGAGAAAACTGTCACTTGAACAAACTTGTACTAGTCGACTTATAACAAACCTAGTCGACTAATAGTAGGAAATTTGCCTTGTATAGTCGACTAACTCAAAAGGCAAGTCGACTATAGGTAGTTTCTGACTGTTGGACAGTTTTCGTTATCTGGTCTTTTGTGCAACGAATTCCAACATTCCAATTGTTTGAATTGCTCCTATAACTACTCTAACTTACCCTAGTCTTCAGATATATAAAGGGTAGTTAGTCCAAAGGCCAAATACTAAGAAAAATCTTCAGTTTTTCAAAGCCAAAAATTCTGTCAAAATCTGAAAACTGTTTTTCCAACTTCTGTTCTTCACCAAAAGTCATTTCCATTATGAAGTTCTCTGAAGTTTCTCCTATACTAGACCTTGTCCACGTTCATACACAATACCAAGGCTTATAGGAAAGTTATAATACTCAAAGCAAGCATTGTACACGGGTGGCTTCTTGGTGTAGAGGCAGTTGTACAAGGTGAAGTTTGTTCTCTTGGTGGAAGAGAAGGTGTTCTCTTGGTGGAAGAGAAGGTGTACACATTTGGCAAAGGGGATTTGTCAAGTGGTGTGCATGGTTGTGATTTTGGGTGTACAAAATCAAGGATAAAGGAAAATCTCAAGCGGGTGGCTTGGGGACTGGATGTAGGTCACGAGGACCGAACCAGGATAAATCTCTCGTGTTTGCGTTTGTCTAAACTTTTCTGAGATTTGTTTTCCTTTACTGCAAGTTTATTTATTTGTTTAACGCTAATTCTTCTTGTTTAGTATTTGTGTTGATTTGGTATTTTATATCCATAAGTGCCAACAGAGAAAGTTCCGCATTTGGCATCATCTCGGGACCAACACTTCTCAATAGAAGAAAATCAGTGATCTACACTTGATCACAAATGGCTCAGAAGTACAATCTTATAACCAAGATTAGAAAGTAAAACTTTTTGGGATTGTGAAGTGAAAAAAATCTTGTAGAGATGTAGAGAGAAGGCTCAAGCTAAAAACAAGAGTTTGAAAATTTGGCTCAAAAGAAATCTTTTATGAAAAAGCTAAAACTTGTAAAAACTTGATCTAAACTTTAGAAATCTTGTTGTTGCATTTTTCCACAGTCCTACTATTTATAGGGGATAAAAACATAAGTAGAAAATCCAAAAGAGCCGTTGGGAAAAGACCCAGAAAAGATAAAGCAGAATATAGCTGTTGGGAAAAATAAAGATGAAAAGTCTTCTATCAGTCGACCGGTCGGTCGAACGCCAACGGTCGAATTTTCGACCGTTGGGGATAGCGGTCGACCAGACAGTCTACTGTTATTCCCAACTAGAGAGCTAAACTCTCTGTCGGTCGACCGGGGCGGTCGATTGGACCCAAACTGAGAGCAAAGCTCTTGCAGTCGGTCGACCGCCCGGTCGACCGAAGTGCACAAATGCGTGCATGTCGGTCGACCGCTCGGTCGATCGATAGAGCAATTTTGCTCAACCTACAGTCGACCGGACGGTCGACCGACAATGGGCCAAAGGCAAATTATAGAAATCTTTTTGAAACTACTCTTTTTTCGACAAAATAACTTTTGATTTTTAAACATAAAATAGAGTTCTAGAGACTTGAAGAACTAGTGTGTGATTATGGATCAATACAGAATAAAATTAGAACCATATTTTGTAACAACTCTTTTCTAAATTAAAAACCCGATTTTTTCGAAACTTGTTTTTCTGAAACTTAATTTTGAAAATGATAAAGAGTATAGTTATGAACTCTTATTAAAAACACAAAGGAGTATGAAATGTGTGTATGTGTGTGTGTCAATCCCAAAAGCTATCAACCTATATCATCTTGGTTTTAACAAACGACTATAAATCCCATCTAAAATACAAAAAGTGAAAATACAAATCTTGATGTAGTCTTCTGTAGTATGCTTGATCCTTGAGCTCTTCTATGTGCTTAAGCTCTGGGATCTACATCTTCTTGACTTTCAAATATGTGAGTTCTTGTGATAGAGCTGAAATGCAACAAATAGTTAACCTAAACTTTGTTAAACAAAATTGTTAAAAACATAACTACATATATTTTGTTATCATCAAAACTAGGACTAATGGCCTTTAGACAAACAATAAGAATCTTATTTTTGAACCCTAAGTGTGTAAATGTATAAAGTGTGCATATTTCATAAAGGTATAGATCAAGACTAATTATTTTTTCAAAATTTTCTTTCTAACCCTAGAAATCAAACAAATAATCTTATTTTGGCCAAGTATAAGAAATCTTAATTATGATTCCCCTATTCCTTAAAATTGACATAATTTCTTACAAAAAAATGTCAAAATATTGTTCTCCATCAATTTTTTATATTTATATTATTATTATTTTTAAAAGTTATGTTAATTATGTTAGAACTGGAATAGATGCATAAAAATGGAATGTAAAAAGAGGTGTATAAAAAAATAATATACAAGAATATGTACAACATCATGTTTCTCCAACACCTAGTTCTTTTTAGGTCTCATTCCTCTAGCTCGCTTTCCATCATTCCAATGGGTTATCTTTATAGAGCATGGTGGGGAGGCCAAACTTTTTGTCATTTTAGCTCTCTTCCTCTCCATCTCACCTTTCTTAAGCTCTTCTTCCTAATTTGTCTACATCCATTATTCAAAAATTAATTATCATCATACCTCTCAGTTGGAACTTCCTTATTATGAATGCCTAGAAATTTTAACTCAGTTTCATACATCTCCTCAAAACTGAGATCAACACTTTCTCCTAGAGGTGTGTAATTAACCAAAATACCCTTAATCAGTTCATTCAAACACATGAGTTCTTCTTCAAAGAGATTTTCAAAAGTAAGGTTAATCGGAGGTTTTTGAATTATATTCTCATGCAATATAGCTCATCGAAAGTGAAGACACTCAAATCAAATTTTCTTCTTTTAAAGGTGACTCTAAAAATTAGGATCTCCAACATATATTTTCTCATTAATATAATCGCACTCATCCTTAAGTAATTCATTAAGAAGTAGAGATTCATTCTCTATACCTTCACTTTCTTTTTCAAAATTATTCTTAATGAAGTTTACCTCAAACATTCGGTACTTTTATCGTACGAGGTTGTTTTTCTAGGTTGAAGACATTGACCTCTTTAGTCATGTCTCCAAAGGTCAAACTCATAGATCTGTTCTTATAATTGATGATCTCATTTCCAGTCACAAGGAATGGATGCCCTAAGATAACGGGAGTTTGAGACCTAGGATTGGATACAGGTTGGGTCTCAAGAATAATAAAATCTACTGGGTAGATAAACTCCCCAACTCGAGTAAGGACATCGGTAATTTCTCCTTTGGAAATTTTTACGGACTGATCAGCTAATTGGATTGTAAATTTAGTTGGACTAAGCTCATCCAACCTAAGTTGTTGGTAGACTGAGAAAGAGAGTAAGTAGATACTTGCTCACAAATCAAAACGTGCACAATTAATTACAGTTTGACCAATTGTGCAAGAAATAGTAGGGTAACCGGGATCCTTGTGCTTGACAGGGATTTGATTGAACAGTGCTCACTAATGTTAGTAGATAGAAAAACTCTCTTGGGCACATTAGTCTTTCTCTTCTTGGTGCACATATTGTTGGCTCAGAAGCCTTCCACTCTAGTTTTGATGATGATTAACTCATGTAGTTATAGTTTACTAATAATCTTAGGATATTTAGTTTCAGATATTTAACCAAGATATTAGTAGGTGATTAGCCTCAACAAAGGTGTTTTGGAGCTTTCACATAGTGATTCAAGAGCTCGAGCGTCAAGTTCACATCTAGCACTCGGTTGGAGTCAAGCTCGGGGAATCGCGTTTGGATCGAGTCGGCTTGGAGACAAGAAGGCTTTGGTTTGTTTAGTTAAGATTTAGTTTAGATCCATTGTAAAGATTAGATAGTGTGATATGCTCAAGTTCACAACATACACACGTTTCATATTTATTGGTTTGGTTTTCAGTTTAACCGATCTTAGTTTTCATGGATAGATAGAATCAAAACAAGTTTATATGGTTTAATATATATTAGATTTGATCTATATACATCTATGCTTCATATACTTAGAAAAACTTATTTTGATACACTATTCATGTATTTGGAGTTTTGTATTTAGACAAAACTTATTTTTTGATTTAATGTCAAAAACATAGATATAATACCTTTCATGTATATTGGAGTCTATCCATATACTATATGCTTTAAAGTTGTTTAAATATCATGTTTTTGTATTTATATGTGTTTCGGAAAAATCGGATTTCCATTTCAAAAATTCTATTTTTGGAAAATACAGAATTTGGTTTAAGGCAAAATTTTCATGTCACAAAAATGGTTCAAAATGTTTGTAACATGATTTGATTTTTACTCAAACATGTTTGTATTTCAAAGATATAACAAGAACTGATTTTTTTGAAATTTATGTGATTTTATGGGATTTAATTGAAGTTAAAATATCGAGTTTTCAAATCCTGAATTTGCCCTGCCAGGCTCTGGCGGTCGACCGGGACGGTCGACCGGACCAGTGGTCGATCGACCGGACCAGTCGACCGATGTGCACAAGACGTGCACAAAGGCCAAGTGATTTGGCCAATCGACCGAGCTGTTGACCGACTGAAGTCAGCCCACTCTCGGGTGCGGCCGGTCGACCGGGCGGTCGACCGTTCACTTTGGCCCGGTCGACCAGGCGGTCGACTGGCCAGAGAGCAGTTGCTCTCTGGATCTGGCACGGTCGACCGGGCGGTCGACCGGGCAGAGAGCAGTTGCTCTCTGGATCTAGCACGGTCGACCGGAGGCTCAACGGTCACATTTTTGACCGTTGGCCGGTCGACCAGCCAGTCGACCGGAAGGGCATTCTGGCCCTTTTCAGCTGCCTACGGGCAGATTTCTAATGGGGCTATAAATATCCAATTTGAAGTTAGTTTTTCACAAGAATTTTAAGAGTCAAAATTTCTCATATTCTCAAGTGTTTAATACAAGTTTTCAAAAGAGTTTTGAAGACAAAAAGATCTATCTTCATTTGTTTTAAAGAGTTGGAAAAATCAAAGAAAAAGAGAAGTCTTTGGTATTTATTTTTGTTCTTCATTTCTATCATATCCTAGAAGTTTTCCCAAGTATTTTCTTTGTGTTTTTTAATTTTCAAACTCTTTGTTTTCTCACACTTGAGCTTATTTACTATCCTATCTATTAGGATCTTTGTTTTGTGGGAAAAGAATTTGGTTTGTGGTTGTTAGACCACCTAGTTGTAAACCTTCCATCGTTGTGATATCCCTCTAGTGAAAGGTGATTGAGTTGTTATCCCTCAAGTGTGAGGTGATAGTGGAAGTGGTATTTGGCTCCCTCTAGTGAGAGGTGGAGATTGTGTTGGAATCCCTCAAGTGTGAGGTGATTGTCTTTGAGTGGCTTTGTGCCTATCCCTCATTTGTGAGGTTGATTTTTTGTTTGGCTTTGTGCCTTGCCTCTAAGTGTAGAGGTTTTATTTTTTGGAGAGAGGAGTTGTGTACTCCCGATTGTATTTGCCCCAAATCCTCAGTGGAGGTTCCCTGTGTGGGAAGTCCTATGTGGACGAGTTAGTGGAAATCCTTCTGTATGAAGGCGGGGACGTAGAGCTGTGTGTTCGAACCTCGAAACATATCTTGGTGTTTGCGTTTGATCCACTTTCTCTTACTCTCTCTCTCTCTCTCTTACATTGTGCATTGATTCATATTGTCATATCATATACATGTTTAGTTTGTTTATGTGCCTCACTTGTGTTTAACCAAGAGAGCTTCATATAGCACCTCAACTCTTATTCAGAAGAATCAAGAGGAGTTAATCCAGAGCCCTTCACTGGGAATTCGGCTACACTCTTTGGTTACACTAAGTGTGTTGCAATTAAGTTTTAATTTCCGCATTATTGTTCATAGATTAGCCGTACACCTATTCACCCCCCCTCTAGGTGTACTTTCACATATCTTTAAAGAATTTGGTATAGTCAAATACTTGTTGGATAGCATCAAGAAGAGGTACATTAATCTTGACTTGATTAAAAATCTTAGCTACCTTATCCATTTGTGCACTTTATTTGTTTTTAAGCCTATTTGGGCAAGGTGTTATAGGCTTGTGCATATTTTCAGCTGACTTGTCTTTTTTAGTGTTGTCGGAGTCAAGTGGAGTGGGACTAGGATAGGTAGATGCTTGTGTTGAACTTGATCGTGTTGACACTTGATTATTAATTTGTTTTCCCGACCGCAATGTATGAATCAAATTACATTGATTCATTTGATCCTCTTGAGCCAAATGTGCTTGATTAGAGTCCCTGGGGTTTGCTACCGATTGACAAGGTAAAGTTCTTTTGGGTCTTTCACTTAGGGGACTGGCTAACTGACTCATTTGGACTTTTAACCTAGATATGGCTTGTCCTGTATTTTGAATGAAAGATGCAAGAATCTTCTCAAAATCGGTTGAGTTCTTTTCAAATTTGGGACCTTGGACGGAGGATTGGGGAACTTGGTTGGCAAACATTTGTTGATAATTGGAAAAATTGGACTGACGGTTGGAAGGTAGGAAGTGTTTATTTTGATTCTATGAGAAATTCGAGTGATTCCTCCAGCCAGGATTGTAAGTTGGAGCGTAGGGATTTTTATGGGGCCTTAAAAAGGCTGCATTCATGGACTCGGTTAACATCTGTTAAGCCTAAAAAACTGAACACTCCTCAAACATATAGTTCATCGCATAGTAGTAAGTGCAGCCCGCCGCTGGGGACAATGTTGGGCTGACTTGGCTCACTAGAACTGACCCCTTAGTTTCTATGGCTTCTAGCCTTCGCATAATGTTATCGAATTTAGTCTCAGTTGCTATGTGATTAGTCTACAGTTCTACATTATTATATCGCATTTCCCTACCGATTTATGAATAATATAACATTTCTAATTGTGTTTTGGTCTACTTTGCAGATAAATCAAGAGTATAGGGGCAAAAGGGCAATAAGAGCTTAATTAAACCCATTTTTTGGTAATTAAATCCGCATTTCTTGGAGGCCATGTAGGGAGCTTCTAGAAGAGACATTGAACCTAGACCTTATGCACGTCAGCCGAGAATCTGGACAGAAATAACCGAATCTGAGCACATCTGGAAGGTACCCGAAGCGCAACGAACCCACGCGGCAATACCAGGGATTAGTCTACAATTTTGCATTATTATATCGCATTTTTCTACCGATTTATGAATAATATAACATTTCTAATTGTATTTTGGTCTACTTTGTAGATAAATCAAGAGTCTAGGGGCAAAAGGGTAATAAAAGCTTAATAAACCCATTTTCGGGTAATTAAATTCGTATTTCTTGGAGGCCAAGCAAGAGAGCTTCTAAAAGATACATTGAACCTAGACCCTTGCGCATGTCAGATGAGAATCTGGACAGAAATAACCGAATCTGAGCACATCTGAAAGATACCCGAAGCGCAACAAACCCACACACCAAAACCAAGGACCCAGGTCCCTGGTATTGTAGTGGAAACGCGGCTATGACCGTGTTTCCATGGCCCTATGGTGGGCCCACGCGTTGATTTTCGACGTGTGGCCTCGTCTCATCTTCTGGAATCTCTTTTTGCCTATAAATACTGCAGGGTTTGGTCGAAACACAAGCATATTGAAAATAGGTTAGGTTTTCTATCTTTTAGAGTAGTGTAGTGTAGGTGTTCTTCTTCTTTCTTTTGCATTTTTATTTTCTTTTAGATTCTTGTATTAGGGTAGAGAGATTCAGAGAGAGAAAAAGAGAGATTGATGTAATAGATGGTGACAATCTATATAAAGGTGTCTCCTTTCTTCTCCATTGTAATCTTCTCCATCTTCTACTTGATGCTTAGCTAATCTTTCTTTTCATGACAATCTAACTACTAACCACTAACCATCTAACCACTTACTTGATAATCCACATGAATTTAATAGCCTCTACAAGGCCTTACTCTTGTAAGAACCATTGATGGCTCATGATGATGGATTCTAACATTCTAACATTTCTAACATCTAACCCACTAACTTGCTAAGTTGCAATGTCTTCTTTATATCATGCTCACCTCTAACCGATTTTGATTATTTAATAGTAGCTTGCAACTTGTTGTGTGGTATGGATGTGTTGTTTGAATGTAAAAGAATAATCTTATGTGCCATGCTTTGTATCGTCTCTTGAAGCCAAGGACTAGTGATGGCCAAGGATCCATGTGAGACAACGATCATTATGAGGTTAGCATGGTTAGTTAAGCAATTAGTAGTTAGTAGCCATGAGTTTTCTTTCATAATTTTTCTCTTTCTTTTTTACTTTGTTTTAAAAATAATTTCAAAAACCTTTTTATCATTTTCTTATCAACCTTCTTAGTTCACCTTTGTGTCATCATCTGCTTTCAAAATCATTTCTATTTTATTTTCACATCGCCGTTTTATCGCCTTCTCACCTATCACTTCTGGATTTCTTTTCTTTTATCTTTTTTATCATTCTTTAGTAAAGAAGAACTTGTTAACAACTGACATGAACATAAACTGTTAATGCTTCTATCACCTCCCGTCCCTGTGGATTCGACCCGTTGAGCCAACGTTATAATGGAAGTATCGAGGGAACATTAGCACATACAAGCTTTTACATTGATTTCATAAAATACACTTTTTCAAGTGCCAGTTTCGCCCCAATTAAATTTTTAGCGTCATTGCCGGGGATGGGAATGGTTTAAACTCACGTTTTTGTTAATATTTTCTTCTCTGTTTTGGTGTGCAGGTTAATTTTTACAGAAACTGAACATTGCAGAACTCCCCATTTGCTTGCATGTCCCTGCTCTAGAAAGCAGGGACCCTGCTTTTAAAACTGTACCGCAGAAACCAAAGACAAGCAGCGAAAATGTGAAAATTTTGTGGCATTTATATTTTGCCTTTTGCAGGGACTTTGCAAGTTATATATATTGATATATTTTTCTTCCAATTTCTGCTTTGATTGCCTGCACACTTTAATAACTAAAGAACTAAAATACGGTATTTGAAAATCACCTAGAGGGGGGTGAATAGGTGATAATGCTAATCAATGCACAAATAAAAATAATGATGCAATAATCGCCCAAAACAAGACTAGAAGCCGGATTCCCTGTGAAGGGCTCTGAACTCCTTCCTCGTGATTCCTCTGGATATGAGTTGGAGGTGCATAATGCAATCTTGTTTATGGGACTTTGATTGATAAGATGAATGAAAACAAGTGAATATTGCAATGATAATAGAGAGCAAGTAATAAGAGCAATGAAAGTAAAGCAAGAAGCAAGAGCAAGTAAACCAAACGAAAACACCAAGAATTTTTCCGAGCTTCGAGCACCCAGCTCTACGTTCCCGCCTTCCCCATAAGGATTTCTAACCACTATAACTTCACAAAGATGTTACAAATACACCGGAGTACCCAACTCCACAATCTCAAGTACAAGTTCTCTCTTGGTGATCAAAAGACCACAAACTCTCTTTTGAAAAGTTCTCTTCCCTTACAAAAATCCTTGTAGAACAATGAGAGGATTGAAGCTCTTGTATGTAAGTGGAAAAAGAAAATGAAATCAGAGAGTTTTGAAAAATACTTCAGAAAATGAGAGAGATTTTCAGCACAAAAACCAAGAAATGAATCTCTTTGAATGCCTTAAACTTTTGAAAATTTTGCAAACTTTTGTTGTAGATTAAACCTCTCCCCAATCACCCCTATTTATAGTAGAGGGCTAGGGATTAAGGATAAAACCCATTTAATGGTAATTAGGAAGTATTAGGATCAGCAAATATCATTTAAACACTTTTTAGAAAGAAAAAGACAAAAATAAACCATGTTTAAAATATAGCCGTTACTGTTGAAACGACTATCTCGGTCGACCGGTCGGTCGACCGGAGTTCAAATAAAACGACCGTTGCGGGCTTCCGGTCGACCGGCCGGTCGACTGGGCAGAAACAGAGAGTAACACCACTTCAGTCGGCCAGCCGCCCGGTCGACCGAAGGGCTTCGGTCAATAGCCCGGTCGACCGAAGAACGTGCACACAGATACGCATCAAAACTGCCAGAAAACCAGTCGACTGGGTAGGTCGACCGAACTGACCTGACAAGTGTCGGTCGACCGGCTCAGGCCAAAAATTAAAACTGAAACAGAATTTTGAAGGGGATTTGAAATCTAGCAGAATAGTTTTGATTTGAAACATGTATAATACCCAAAATTGAGTTTATAAACAAAAGGCTTTAAATTAAAATAATTTTTACATATTTATAGGGAATATTTTTGGAAATGATATGTGCGCAAAAACGTGTGTGATGGAGCTTCAAACCTATTCACTATTCTTTAACAAAACTATAAAATTAGAAACAAAACTAATTAAGTCTCTTGAGCAATCTTGAAGTCTTGAGCCATGCAAAGCCTAGCTAGAGCCTTCTCTTCTATGTTCCTTCCTTGATGTACCATTTGCCTTATTTGCTCCATGAACCTAGAATTCTTGCAAAAGCTAAGCAATGGCCTCCAAATATGGTACTAACCTGAAACTTATTTTGAACAAACTAATTAGTACCAAATAGCTCTTATTTATTTTGTTATCATCAAAACTCTAAACAAATGGAGAGTGTAACCTTTTGGGCCAACAATCTCCCCCTTTTTGATGATGACAAAACAAATAGGCTATGAACAAAAATATAGGGGAGGAGAAAGCTCCCCCTCAAATTATGCTATATTAAACAAAGAAAAACAATGTAATTTGCAAGTAAAAATCATGAGACTAAAAACCATAAGGTATAAAACACTTGCAAAACACAAGAATTCATAAAACACAAGAATTCATAAAAATACATCAAAAATCAAAAACATATATAAACTCAAAAACATATATAAACTCATATGGAACCAAAACCATATGAACTCATATTTCCATATATAAACTCATTCTCCCCCTTTTTGTCATACATCAAAAAGGGTTAAGAAAACATTATTATTTAATAACACAAACATTAAGTACACCACAAATAAAGGAGAATCTAGCAAAATCAAGTGGTTTAGTGAAAATATCGGCAAGTTGCAAATCCGTGGAAACATAATCAATATCTATATCTCCTTTCTCAAAATGATCTCTAAGAAAGTGATATCTAATCTCAATGTGCTTGGTCTTACTATGTTGATTTGTATTCTTAGTCATATGTATAGTACTAGTATTATCACAAAATATTTTTATATGGTTATAATGCAAATCATAATCAAGGAGAGTATGTTTCATCCAAAGGACTTGTGCACAACAAGCCCCCGCGGCAACATACTCCGCCTCGGCGGTTGAGAGTGCTACGGAATTTTATTTCCTAGAGGACCATGAAACAAGACAATTACCAAGAAATTGACATGTCCCACTAGTACTCTTTCTATCTACTCTGCAACCCGCATAGTCGGTATCCAAATAACTCGTCATTGAGAAATCTCCGGTTTTCGGATACCAAAGACCTATTTCAATTGTGCCCTTAATATAACGAATGATGCGTTTTACCGCAATAAGATGGACTCTTTAGGACACGATTGAAATCTAGCACAAAGACACACACTAAACATGATGTCCGGCCTACTTGCCGTCAAATACAACAAACTACCTATCATGCTTCTATACAACTTAATATCAACACATTTACCTTGGTCATCCTTATCAAGCTTGGTTGTAGTTGCCATGGGAGTGTTGCAAACTTTAGAGTCTTTAAGTCCAAACTTCTTTACGAGTTCCTTTGCGTACTTGGCTTGACATATGAAATTCCCATCTTGCAATTGCTTAATTTGGAGTCCAAGAAAGAAATTCAATTCACCCATGGAAGACATTTCAAACTCACATTGCATAACCTTTTCAAACTCCTTGCATAAAAACTCATTAGTAGAACCAAAAATTATATCATCAACATAAATTTGCACAATTAAAGTGTCATTATCAACATGCTTAGTAAAAAGAGTTGTGTCTACTTTGCCTTTAACAAATCATTTGAAATGAGAAAACTAGAAAGCCTTTCATACAAAGCTCTTGGAGCTTGTTTCAATCCATACAAAGCTTTATCAAGTTTAAAAACAAAATTAGGATGAACATGTTCAACAAAACCGGGAGGTTGTTCAACATAAACTTCTTCATTAATAAAACCATTCAAAAATGCACTTTTCACATCCATTTGAAAAAGTTTAAAATTTTTAAAAGATGCAAAAGCTAGTGTCATCCGTATGGCTTCAAGCCGTGCTACGGGTGCAAAGGTCTCCTCAAAGTCAATTCCCTCAACTTGAGTGTAACCTTGGGCCACTAACCTAGCTTTATTCCTAATGATATTTTCGGACTCATCCATCTTGTTTCTAAAGATCCACTTAGTACCAATTATTGGTCTATCATGGGTCCTAGGAACAAGGTGCCAAACTTGGTTGCGCTCAAATTGATTGAGTTCCTCTTGCATGGCTAGCAACCAATATGAGTCCGCCTCGGCTTCGAGGATGCTTTTGGGTTCAAAATGAGAAATGAAAGCAAAGTTACCACATAAGTCATGGAGTTTGGAGCGAGTTGTTACCCCTTTAGAGACATCACCTAAGATGAGTTCTTTGGGGTGATTTGTAGCGTATCTCCAATCTTTAGGAAGCAGTTGAGAGCTTTCTTCTTTATCCTCTTGAACATCACCAATTGGTTCTTTCTTTTCTTCTTGAACGGGTGAGTCCTTCAAGGATAGTCTCTCCATATCTTCACCTAATGGGTCAATCTTTACAACATTCTCAACAATCACATTAGATTCTTCAAATTTAACATGCATGGATTCTTCAATGGTAAGTGAAGATCTATTGAATACTCTATAAGCTTTACTAGTAGTAGAATATCCAACAAAGATTGCTTCAAAAGCCTTAGCATCAAATTTACCCAAGTTATCTTTAGTATTCAAAACAAAACACTTGCATCCAAAAACTTTAAAATATGCAACATTTGGTTTTCTAGAATGATACATTTCAAAAGATGTTTTGGAAGAATTTTACACAAATAAATACGATTTGAAATATAGCATGCGGTGTTTACGGCCTCGGCCCATAGATATTGAGGGAGGTCATATTCACTAATCATGGTCCTAGCCATCTCTTGAAGTGTTCTATTTTTCCTTTCTACAACTCCATTTTGTTGTGGAATTCTAGGACATGACATTTCATGCTTGATTCCCTTTTCATCACAATAAGTCATGAAGAGTTGGTTAACAAACTCACCACCTCTATCACTCCTTATTTTTAAAATCGAAAAACCTTTTTCTTTTTCAACCCTTTTTCAAAAAACTTTGAAATGAGAAAAAGTTTGATCTTTGTGTTCCAAAAAGAAAACCCAAGTGAAACGGGAAAAATCATCAACTAAAATAAATGCATATCTACTACCATTTAAGCTCTTAGTTTTAGTTGGTCCAAAAAGATCCATTAGAATTAATTCTAATGGCCTAGTTGACATGATATCCTTGATTGGTTTGAAGGAAGACTTGGTTTGTTTCCCAAGTTGGTACGCACCACAAATGCGGTCTTTCTCAAACTTCAAGCAAGGAATACCTTTCACCAATTCCATAGAATTAATCCTAGAAAGATGGTCAAAAGATGCATGTCCTAATCTTCTATGCCAAAGCCAAGAATTTTCATCAAAAGCATTCAAGCATTTAGTAGAACAATCCAAATTAAGCATGTCAATGATATAAACATTATTATCACGAAAACCGGTGAGAATACAATCATTAGTTTTACAATCAAAGATTTTGCAAGAAGAATCATCAAAAACAACTTTAAGTCCACGGTCACAAAGTTGACTAATACTAAGCAAGTTATGTTTCAAACCATTAACAAGAACAACATTTTCTATAATAGGGGATGCACCAATTTGAATGTTACCTATACCGATGATAGTGCCCTTGGAGTCATCCCCGAAGGTGATGGTGCCACCTTCCACGTACCTTGATAGGGTTGTAAAGTTATTGATGTCCCATGTCATGTGTCTTGAACAACCACTATCAAGGTACCACCGCTCCTTACGTCTTGGAGCTTGGTGTGTACCTACATCAAATAATTTAGGACTTGATTTTGGTACCCACATTTTCTTGGGTCCTAAAGAGTTAGTGTCATGAACTCATACAAGATTATTTGTTCTATTAACCTGGTCATAACAAAACTTAGCCAAATGTCCATTCTTACCACAATAAGTACATCTATACACTCTACCATATTTGAAAGCATAGTGAGTGTGTGACTTGTGAGCATGTGTGGATTTAGCATGGGTGATATGTGTAGTGTGAGCATGAGGAATTTTGACATGAGAAGTTTTAGCATGAGAAGTGTGCTTTTTAGAAAACAATTCTTCAAGTTTTTTAGTGTTGAAAGCACAATCCTTCAAAACCTTTTCAAAATCAACAATTCTAGTTTTTAACGAAGAAATTTCTTTTTCATCAATCTTAGGAAATTTTGCTTTGCAAGCAATTTTGTAAGCACTAAAATCATTTTGAGTAGAAATAAGATTGGAAGAAATTTCATCTTTTTCTTTAGAGACAATAGCAAGTTAGTTTTTGAGAAAAGCAACTTCTTTTTTCAATTTTAAACATTCAATCTTTTTATTATCATAGCTTTCCGAAAGTTCTACAAAAGCATGAACAAGAACTTCTTTAATTAATTCATCTTCTTCATCAAGAGGTTATGGGGTTACCTTGGTGTGTTTGCCATGAAACACATGTTCGCCGTGTCCACCTCATCTTCGGATTCGGTTTCCGAATCCCATGTGGCTTTGTAAGCTTTCTTCTCCATCGGCTTCTTTGGCTTGAAGGAGGAAGTCACCTTTTTCTTGAACTCCGGGCAATCGGCCATGATATGTCCGGGCTTTCGGCAATTGTAGTAAATGATTCTTCTCTCCTCTTTACCTTCAAACCTCCTTCTAAAGTTGAGCTTGTTCTTTCGGTACATCCTCTTCACGTTTCTCACAAGGAGGGAGAGCTCCTCATCTTCTTCTTCATCTTCTTCACCGTCATCAAGAGTGGAGGAAGACTTGAAGGCAATGGATTTCTTCTATTGAGGAGCCGCTTCTTCTCTTGCCTTCTTTTCCATCTCATGAGTCGTTAAGTTGCCGATGAGACTTATGAGGTCCATTTCATTCTTGTCATTCAATTCTTTCAAGGTGGTGGCCTTTATCTCCCATGATGAAGGAAGAGCCCGAATCACTTTCCGTACCTTTTGATCATTGCTAATATCATCACCTAAGGAGAAAAGAGCATTGGTAATTTTAAACCTTGTAATCATGCAATCAATAGATTCATCATCAATCATTTTAAACGATTCATATTGGGACCTCAAGAGATCTATCTTAGCTCTCTTTACTTGTGATGTCCCCTCGTGTGTGACCAACAAGTGTTGCCAAATCTCATAGGCGGATTGGCAATGAATTACCCGTGTAAGGTCATCCTCATTCAAGGCGGTTAGGAGGGAATTTTGGGCTTTGGAGTTAGCCTCATATTCTCTAAAGGTAAAGTCGGACCAAGTGCTTTCCTCACTATCGGGAAAAACATAAGGCTGGTCAAAGATTTAGCAACTAAGCTACCTAAAAATTGTAGGAAAATAGTCATCCTAACCTTCCAAATAGGAAAATTAAGTCCATCAAATTTAGGAGGGTTTTGATGTTATCGGCCATGTTTACTAGTGAATGAATGAAAGAATGCAAATGTTGATTAGCAAATTTTAAGGATCTCTCTAAGGATGTTAAGCCAAACCTAGAGTCCAAGCTCTGATACCAATTGGAAATCACCTAGAGGGGGGGTGAATAGGTGATAATGCTAATCAATGCACAAATAAAAATAATGATGCAACAATCGCCCAAAACAAGACTAGAAGCCGGATTCCCCGTGAAGGGCTCTGAACTCCTTCCTCGTGATTCCTCTGGATATGAGTTGGAGGTGCACAATGCAATCTTATTGTATGGGACTTTGATTGACAAAATGAATGAAAACAAGTGAATATTGCAATGACAATAGAGAGCAAGTAATAAGAGCAATGAAAGTAAAGCAAGAAGCAAGAGCAAGTAAACCAAACGCAAACACCAAGAATTTTTCCGAGGTTCGAGCACCCAGCTCTACGTCCCTGCCTTCCCCAGAAGGATTTCTAACCACTATAACTTCACAAAGATGTTACAAATACACCGGAGTACCCTACTCCACAATCTCAAGTACAAGTTCTCTCTTGGTGATCAAAAGACCACAAACTCTCTTTTGAAAAGTTCTCTTCCCTTACTAAAATCCTTGTAGAACAATGAGAGGATTGAAGCTCTTGTATGTAAGTGGAAAAAGAAAAATGAAATCAGAGAGTTTTGAACAACACTTCAGAAAATGAGAGAGATTTTCAGCACAAAAACTAAGAAATGAATCTCTTTTGAATGCCTTAAACTTTTGGAATTTTTGCAAACTTTTGTTGTAGATTAAACCTCTCCCCAATCACCCCTATTTATAGAAGAGGGCTAGGGATTAAGGATAAAACCCATTTAATGGTAATTAGGAAGTATTAGGATCAGCAAATATCATTTAAACACTTTTTAGAAAGAAAAAGACAAAAATAAACCATGTTTAAAATATAGCCGTTACTGTTGAAACGACTATCTCGGTCGACCGGTCGGTCGACCGGAGTTCAAATAAAACGACCATTGCGGGCTTCCGGTCGACCGGCCGGTTGACTGGGCAGAAACAGAGAGCAACACCACTTCAGTCGGCCAGCCGCCCGGTTGACCGAAGGGCTTCGGTCGACAGCCCGGTCGACCGAAGAACGTGCACACGGATATGCATCAAAACTGCCAGAAAACCAGTCGACTGGGTCGGTCGACCGAACTGACCTGACAAGTGTCGGTCAACCGGTCGGTCGACTAGCTCAGGCCAAAAATTAAAACTGAAACAGAATTTTGAATGGGATTTGAAATCTAACAGAATAGTTTTGATTTGAAACATGTATAATACCCAAAATTGAGTTTATAAACAAAAGTCTTTAAATTAAAATAATTTTTACATATTTATAGGGAATATTTTTGGAAATGATATATGCGCAAAAACGTGTGTGATGGAGCTTCAAACCTATTCACTATTCTTTAACAAAACTATAAAATTAGAAACAAAACTAATTAAGTCTCTTGAGCAATCTTGAAGTCTTGAGCCATGCAAAGCCTAGCTAGAGTCTTCTCTTCTATGTTCCTTCCTTGATGTGCCATTTGCCTTATTTGCTCCATGAACCTAGAATTCTTGCAAAAGCTAAGCAATGGCCTCCAAATATGGTACTAACCTGAAACTTATCTTGAACAAACTAATTATTACCAAATAGCTCTTATTTGTTTTGTTATCATCAAAACTCTAAACAAATGGAGAGTGTAACCTTTTGGGCCAACAGTATTTGGATGCTTTAAAACGGTTTAGACATTTGCATTTAGGCACGTCTCAAATTCAATTTCAATATACTCTGTTTTGTTCTGTTGTTGTGATCTGTGCTGAGGTGTAATATGGCATTGCATATAGAATAGGATAAACACGTGGGTGATTTACTCGCTTTGTATTATATTCTTGACTATATTGCACACTTGCACGAATTAAAATTAAGGGCAAAACTCATACAAGATAAGGTGGGGATTTTATCACCCTTCCTTAGCCTAAAAATTACCTCCCCACTCACACAACCCAAGCTCTAATAAAAATTAATAGACGTTGGCTCCTAGGGACATCTCAGATACATTAAGAGATTGACGAAGGGTGGAACTTATTTTGAATCTCACTCTTGTAAAATCGGTGTCTAAGGTTGGGGATTAAGAGGTTACGCCTCGAAGATACCGTGGTTTGGCGTAATTAAGGCCCGTTGCTTACGCACGGATACCTCCCACCGTATTTTGCCCCTACCTGGCCGATTAGCTTGTGGTTGGATTCATACAACAACCTTCCCTGAGTAATTGACCAGTTAGGAGTCGTCTAGGTCTAGGTCAACCCTAGTTTAGGCTTGGTTTTTATTTTTTTTCTTTTCTTTTGTTTGTTGCTTTCTTATCTTTTTTGTTTGTGATTGTTTGTGAAATGGAATTCAACAACAATAATTCTTTCAATTCTAATATGAATCGATATTTCACACCGACCCCATTTGATTCAGATAATTTCAAGCCGGCTTTTTATAATATGAACCAACCAAATACACCGGGTTGGACTTATCCAAATCAATACAAGACATACCCCAATCTTATGACTATAATTTTCAAAATAATTTCAACTCTTTACAGAGTCAATGGGGATTCACCTCCCCCGAGTCAAATTTTCAACCACCTTGTCTACAATTTTTACAATTTTCAAATATTGATTTCCCAATTTTGCTTCATATACTCCTTTTCTAAAACTACCAATTGAAGAAAATTCCGAGTTAGAAAAAAGTATAGAAGCCGTACAAGCCATGCTTGAGTCCCAACAAAAGAAGCTCAATTCACCAACTTCATAATATTTTCATGATTCATACTCAGTTTCACCTTTTCAAAATGACCAACCATCCGCCCTGAAAACGAGTATGGAGTGTTTCCGTGAGTCTGAACTTCAATCTCAAAACATGTTGGACTCACAATCTTCACTAACTTTCTAAAACCAAGATTCCTACACTACCTTTCTAGCGCATCCACTTGAAGAAACACCACATCTAGAAAAGAGTATAGAAATCTTACAGGAGTCCGCGCTACAATTTCAAAAATCTTCTACTTAGTTTATCGATAGGTTGAAAACACAATTGAGTCAATTGGTCAACATTTATGAGAATGAAGAAACTCTCTCTTATCAACCTTTGACCAATTCAGATATCTCTAATTCTATCAATTTGACCCAAGACTCTTGTTGTTTTGAAAACCAAGATCCCTACACTCCTTTTCTAGAGCATCCATTTGAAGAAATATCATATCTAGAAAAGAGTATAGAAATCTTGCAGGAGTCCGTGCTACAATTTAAAAAATCTTCTGCTAAGCCTATCAATAGGTTGGAGACACAATTGAGTCAATTGGTCAACATTTATAGGAATGGGAAAACTCTCTCTTATCAATCGTTGACTAATTCAGATATCTCTAACTCTATTGATTTAACCTAGGACTCTTGTTATTTTGGGAACTAATATTCAATTTCAGCACACCCATCTGAACTTGACCAAACTTCAAATGTTGAAAATCCCATTGACATCTTGGCAAGTTATCCTTTTCTGAGATTGAACTTGAGCATGAATATGATCCTGAATCTCAACTTGGTAATTCAATTTCACTTCCTGATTCAGTAATGACTGAGGTGTTTTTATCTGATTTCAGGCTTTTTTTCAAGTCAACATTGGATCCTGTGCCAATCCATCGTGAAATTGCATCACCAACTTTTATGATCAGCAAATTGAACTTGATCAATTTCGTACTTTTGAATGTCCCATTGAAAAATTGGCAAGTTTTCTTTTCAAAGAAATTGAACTTAGAGAAGAATGTGACTTTGATCCTCAAATTTGTGATCCAGTTCAAATTCCTGAATCAATATTGACTCCTATTTCGCTACCTAATTTGATCAACATTTTAGAGTCAGTTTTGGTTACCATACCTGTCATTCTTGAACTTGAATCACCAATTTCAGAGAGTCACATTCCATTGTGGGGGAATGAATGTGGACTTGAATTTCAACTTCTTGATTTGGACCCGATTTCTGAACCAATTTTGACTCCAAAACCTTTACTTAACTTAAGTAAAATTTCTGAGTCAGTATTATTCCTGCACTTCCTGAGTCCAAATCAATTATTCCATCTTTTCACACTCCATTTTGGAACAAGGGTGTTGATAATAATGACCCCAAAATTATTTTGAAATTTTGAAAATTAGATTGGGTAAAATTTTTAATAAAAATCATAAATGCAACATCATTATAGTGGATTGTATCATAGAGGTTTCTGGTGGGTTCCTCCGAACTCCACGCAAATTGGATTGGGCCACATTTCGTGGACCAATCAGACCACCACCTGAACCACCCCTTGAGGTAATTTTTTCTTCCCTCTCTATTTATTTCATGCATACATACGTCACGATGCATTGAGGACAATGCATGAGATAAGTGTGGGGGAGGGTTTACTAACGTAGAGTTTTTAGATTTTCTTTCTTTCACACTTCTTTTAGGATATTCTTAGAATTTTCGTTTGTATAGAATTTTTCCATTTCTTTTAAAAACTTTTTGAAATAAGAGACAATGTTTTGATCTATTTTTAAATAAAATTAAGATGATCTTAGAAATTAAGGAAACCTTAATTATGACATCTTAAACCTAGTTGAAATAATAGATCTTGTTTAAAATTATAGGTTAAGTATAAAAGATTGGGGAGATAATTTTATCTTGAATTTCTTACCTTAAGTAGTTTGCACTTCACATAAACACAATTTTTGGGATGAACAAAGACCTAAAATGTCATAAAACAAAAATAAATAAAAAGAAAATATATATATTATATATGAGGAAAAAAATCACTTATTAAGCTGGATAACTATGCCTCACGAAGAGTGATTATTCACGCCTAAAGATGGTAATAAGGAACAAATAATCCCTCTTAGTTTTGTGGCCTTGTTTACTCGAGTCCTTAAACTTGAGAGATGTTTTCTCATCTGGTTCCCTAAGAACCGTCCGGTCTGGGAGTCATCGGTTAAAGGCTCACACCTGGGTGAACTAGAAAGCCTAAGAAAACTAAGGGAAGAAAAAAAAGAAATATAAATAAATGGCTTGATGGTTAGAATTTAAATCCCAGAAATCTTTACTATCACAAAGTGCATATTATCTAGGTTTTATGAAGGATAAAATATTCAATCCAATTTTGAGTTCTTATCTTAATTGATGACAAGATCTTGCATATAGACTAAGTTTAAGAAAGAATAATTTTTGGTGGACTTATGATCTTAGATCGCTTATATTTTTGCAAAATTATTTTGAAAACTTGGCTCTCTTTTAAAATGCGTTTTCAAAACACTAACATTTATTTTCTTTCTTTATGGATTTTATGAGTGAAATTCGCTTAAAACCCTCAGGAGACAACACTCCTCCTCTAAGGGTAACCTAGAGGTTTAACGACTTGTTGCGCGCGCTCAGTGCAATCGCGTCACCTACGAAAGTAGTATAATAACATTTATAGTATAGTTTTTCTTTACTTATTTTGCTCGGGATGAGCAAAAAGATAAGTGTGGGGGTGTAATTAGTTTACAGTTCTGCATTATTATATCGCATTTCCCTAGCGATTTATGAATAATATAACATTTTTAATTGTGTTTTGGTCTACTTTGCAGATAAATCAAGAGTCTAGGGGGAAAAGGGTAATAAGAGCTTAATTAAACTCATTTTTGGTAACTAAATCCGCATTTCTTAGAGGCCAAGTAAAGGAGCTTCTAGAAGATACATTGAATCTAGACCCTTGCGCACGTCAGACGAGAATCTGGACAGAAATAACCGAATCTGAGCACATCTGGAAGGTACCCGAAGCGCAACGAACCCACACACCAGAACCAGGGATCGAGGTACTTGGTATTGCCGCGGAAACACGGCTATGGCAACGTTTCCACGGCCCTATGGTGGGAACACGCGTCGATTTTCGACGCATGGCCTCGTCTCATCTTCTGGAATCTCCTTTTGCCTATAAATACTGTAGGGTTTGACCGAAACGCAAGCAGATTAAAAATGGGTTAGATTTTCTATCTTTTAGAGTAGTGTAGTGTAGGTGTTCTTCTTCTTTCTTTTGTATTTTTATTTTCTTTCAGATTTATGTATTAGGGCAGAGAGATTCAGAGAGAGATTGATGTAATAGATGGTGACAATCTATGTAAAGGTGTCTCCTTTCTTCTCCATTACAATCTTCTCCATCTTCTACATGATGCTTAGTTATTCTTTCTTCTCATAGTAATCTAATTACTAACCATCTAACTACTTGTTTGAGAATCCATATGAATTTAATAGCCTCTACAAGGCCTTGCTCTTGCAAGAGCCATTGATGGCTCATGATGATAGATTCTAACATTCTAACATTTCTAACATCTAACCCACTAACTTGCAAACTTTCAATGTCTTCTTTATTTCATGCTCACCTCTAACTGGTTTTGATGATTTAATAGTAGCTTGCAACTTGTTGTGTGGTATGAATGTGTTGTTTGAATGTAGAAGAATAGTCTTATGTGCCATGCTTTGTATCGTCTCTTGAAGCTAAGGACTAGTGATGGCCAAGGATCCATGTGAGGCAACTATCACTAAGAGGTTAGTATGGTTACTGGAGCAATTAGTAGTTAGTAATCATGAGTTTTCTTTTATAGTTTTTCTCTTTCTTTTTACTTTGTCTTAAAAACAATTTCCAAAACCTTTTTATCATTTTCTTATCAACCTTCTTAGTTTACCTTTGTTTCATCTTCTTTTGTTTTCAAAATCATTTCTATTTTATTTTCACATCGTCGTTTTATCGCCTTCTCACCTATCACTTCTGATTTTTTCTTTTATCTTTTTTATCATTCATTAATAAATAAGAACTTATTAACAACCGACGTGAACATAAACTGTTAATACTTCTATTGCCTCCCGTCCTTGTGGATTCGACCTGTTGAGCCAATGTTATAGCGAAAGCATCAAGGGAACATTAGCACATACAAGCTTTTACATTGATTTCATAAAATATGCTTTTTCGAGTGCTGTTTTCGCTCCAAACACTAGGTATCCTTTTTTGAGTGGAGACCTCTTTTTGAAGAGATAGGGTTTGCAATCTTAGACTCTTCGTTGGCCGATTGCCATTGTAGGATTTTCTCAGTTAGATCTTCATATATTTTTCACCCTTCATGTTCATCTTTTTTCCAAACTTCCCTCCTCACATGGTTTCAAGAAGAGTCTTATTGTGATAATCTAGACCGTCATAAAAAATTCGGCATTGCCACCACTTCTCTACGCCATGATGAGGGCATTGACAAGAAGGTCTTTGAAACGTTCAAAATATTTCTAAAACGGTTCGTTGGGTTCTTGCTTGCACTGCATTATGTTTTTTTCTAAGAGCAGTCTTGTAGATAGGGTAAAACTTTTTCAAGAAGATCTTGACAAAACTGTCCCAAGATGTGATAGATCCGGCCTCCAAGCTGTAGGGCCATTTCTTGGCTAAGTCCTTAAGGAAAAATGGGACGAATCGCAACCTAATAGCATCACCTACAAGGTTGGGTAATTTCATCATTTGGCATACTTCCTCAAATTCTCTTATGAAGAATTTTGCATCTTCAGACTCTAGCCCATGAAACTTGGGGAGTGTATTGATGAATTAAGGCTTGAGCTCAAAGTTGTTGTCACCAACCGATGGGAGTTGGATGCAAGATGAAAGTGATGTTCTCATGGGATAGAACCTACCATGCAACGATGTCAGTTGAGCCATAACCAGATCTGGCTTTGGTTTTGGTTTTAGTTTGGGTGGTAAAATGCTTCTAGTCAACCTAGATGAATTTGGATCTCTCGACCACACGTGCATACACAAATACTATCACAAAAAAGTTCACCAATCAGTCAAAAAGAAAAAAGAAAAATTCAATCACGCCTATTTTAAAGGAGACTTAGATCTAGACAACTCCTAACTGTTTAAATTGTCCACAGGAGGTATAATGCAGAATCTGACCACAAGCTAATCAGCCAAGTTGAGGCAAGATTGGTGGAAGATATCTTCGCAAAAGCGACTGGCCTAATTAAACCAAACCACTAGCTTTCAGGGTTTCTCCCCTCAATCCCTGTCCTTTGACACCGATTTGGTAGGAGTCAAATTCTAACGCCTTCCCCCTTAGGACCCCCTAATGAGTTCGAGATGTCCCTAAGGCCAACGTCCATCAGATTTTAAGTTAGGCTTAGGTTGTGCGTGCTTGGAGATGATTTGTGGGCTAAAAAAGGATAATGACTTCCCCACTTTATCTTTTGTTTGGTTTTGCCCTTAAAATGATTTAGTGCAAAGTGTGCAAGATATAAAAAAGTAGCGTTTAACAAGCAAGTAATTACTCAAGAATATTTCCTAAGTTATATGCTATGCATACATACTTTGTCTCGAGCTTTCTTCAACAGTAATTGAAACAAAAATGTAATTAGACAAATGCCTAGGAATGCAAGTCTAAACATTTTTTTAAACAATTTCAATCAATTAATTACTGTTGTATTAAAAGTAGAATTGTTAGATTATCAAGCATAGAAAACTAGCAATAAAAAAAGCTTGTTTTTGCAGAGCAATATTTCCTGCAAGAAAGAATTTTTCGCAGTCCCACAATACATTGTGTTTCTGCTACAAATTCTTGAAATCTTGTTCCCTACATTCTATAGCAGGGGCACAAAATCACAACTCTTCTTCTGCAAAACTTGAATACTTAACCTGATTTATTTAATTCTGAAACAAAACACCAAACTTGTTAAAACAGAAGAATAGCAGTCCTCCCCGGCAACGGCGCCAAAAATTGATTGCAATAAAATATAAATACCGTGTAGCTTAGGGCAACGGGTCGTGTCCACGAGGAGAGATGTAATGCAAGCTCTTTGGTATTTTGGGGAAGACAAGTTTTAGTGGTATGTTTTTTTAAGATGAAAAAGAAGATGAAAATTAGAGAAGTGATTTAAAGAGAAACTGAAAATCTAGAATGGGTTTTGGAGAATATGATCTTTAAAAAAATTGCTTTGTGATTTTGTTGTAATTTAAATTATGGAAAAGATCCAAGCTCACTGTCTAACTACTCAATGATATATTCTTCTCTTGAAAATCTTAGTTTCTCAACTTGATCATAGGCAAAAACTTAAGATTGAATTTTGAAAGTTTAAGTAAAGCAAATAAGATGTTTGTTTGAAAAAGTTAACTCCTTTTTTAAAAAATTCCTCTTGAGCTTAATGTTAAATCATCAAGTTTATTTTTCAAGTATGAAGTAAAAAATAAATTCAAGTATTATTTTCAAAATGAAAGTTTATAAATCCAATCCCATCCTCATATGCCTTCAAGAACACTTGCAAAGAAGTAAGGCTTAGTTTACAGCATTCATATGATTCTGCTAGGTTCTTTGCACAAAAATTGTTCAAAATAAAGAAGGATTGAAAAGAGATGATAATGAGCCCAGAAAAATAAGTTTAGCTACTCATAATTGATGTTAAACAAGATATATAATTGAAATAAAATATACCCGTGAGTTGAAGAAGAATAGAAGTCCTTAATCTTTATTGATGTCACTTCAACGTTGGATTACAATCACTCTTTCTCTCTCTCACTTGTGGCTGGACTAGACTAGAATAAGAAAAAAATCAATTACAACTCTCTAACATAAATCCTAACTTTAAGAAGGGAAAATTTAGATCCTAGTCTTCATCCCTCTGCCTCTGAGCATGCCAGTATTCATATGAGAAATAAGATAGGGGATAGCGTAGGAAGATAGGGGAGCGTAGATAGGGGAGCAAACGCTCCCCCAGATTCAAACATAAGACCGCGGAAATATGGCTTTTGCCGCGTTTTCGTAGCAAGATCCTGGCCCTATGGCCAGGATCTGGGTGCGTTACTCCATTGATCCTTCCTTTAATCTGTTGATCCTTCCTCTATCTTTCTGTCTTATTGGATTTTGAATTTCTACTCCATATTTGACGATTTATCTCTTTATTCTAAGCGAAACTTATAGGGTCTTCAAGCAATCGATTTTTTTCTTAAAATTAGATGATATTATCTTATCTAATATATCTATATTTCAGATAAGATAGCTTCTAGAACCTTTGATTTGAATCAATCCCCTTTCTTTTGAATTTCTAGATTTAATTGGATAAATCTGTCAAACTCTCCCTTTTTTCTTTAATCACACTGCACGACATTAAATATGAAAATACATTAAATAGCAGAGTTTTATAAAAGCAGAGTTTTATAAAAGAGTAAATACAAAAATGTGACACATATGATATGAAAACATGTAATACACGTGCACGATCATCATATCCTTGTGTAAACTTATTATTGATAAGTTTTTAACTATCGCATTGATTAGCATATCACCTTTTCACCCCCTCTAGGTTATTTCAATTTATATCAGAGCTAGTACTTCTGATATTCGGTTTAAACATCAAGGAGTGATCTTTATTTTTCTAATCTATATATTTGCTATAGCTATTCTTGTTTTAGCACACACTCATGGATTATCTTACTTCACCTATGCTTGATATTTCTAACATCGAAACATGAAAATTTAAAATGAGTTCATATTTTAAAGCCTTAGGAATGCATGTTTATCTTGCCACCACAAAAAGATCTTTTATTGAAAATGACAAATATTTAAAGGCTAAGCACAAGCCATGATTTAAATTTCTTGATTCCAATGATTTCGAACATGTTTTAGTATTTAAACGTGTTTCTCATAAGTTAGTTATTGATACATGTTTTATTTTTTTCCATAATTTCAAACAACTATATACATGTTTCTTACAACCCATATATTGCCAAAACATTTTTTATACTTATATTCTTTATTAAAAATGGGTTTAACTTCAAAAACTATGTATTCTTTGTTTTATGGGCTTGGTCGGTCGACCGCCCGGTCGATCGCCAATTGAGCACAATGTCTTGGATACTAACTCGATCTACCGAGCGATCGACCGAATATGCACACTGGTACATTACTGTCAAGCCCTTTGACCGGTCGACCAAGTCTTTGAATCGTTGTCATTGTTTGGCCCATCAGTCGACCGACCGGTCGATCGAAGTCCTGTTAGGACTTTCTGTATTTTTCGGCTGACCGCCTGGTCGCCGACAGCCTTCAATGACTAGTTTTGACTAGCCGTCGGTTGACTGGCCGGTCGATCAACTGCATGATTTTGCTACAATAATGGCTATATTTTTCAAATCTGTGAGCTTTCGGACTTCCTTTAACGGCTGTTTTTACTTTTTTTTGGCCTAATCACTTGGATTAGGGCCAGAAAACTCTTCTAATTGCATTTAACTATTGTTTATATATATGGGTCATTTGAGAAGAAGAGTTAACGAGTTTTAGAAGAAGTTTTTCAACAAATTTTGAGATACAGCTTTCAAGAAATATCAAGATTTTATTTCTTAAAGTTTTTTTTTTTATCAAAGTGCTTTAAATTCTCAATCATTTTTTGAAGTTTTCAGCTCTTAAAGATTACTTTCTTCACTGAATTTTTCTCTCACAAACTTCTTTGAGATCATTTCTCTATGCGAAACCCTAAAAGTTATGAAGAGAGAGTTCATGATCTTTGCCGTTGCTAAGTGCTTGTTAACTTTATTGATTTTGTGCTACCTCTTGTGTAAAGAATTAAAGGTTGGAGTTGTGTACTCCGGGTCTTGTGTTGACCTTGTAATTCTTTTATGAAAGTTTCTTTGTGGATAGTTAAAATCCTTCACGCGGTGAAGGCGAGGACGTATAGCTTGATGCTCGAACGTCGAAACAAATCTCTTTTGTTTGTGATTGCTTTCTCTCTTACTCTTACTCTATTTATATTGCTTGTACTTGTGTTTTACTTATCTCTGTTTGCTTGCACTTGTACTTTTACTTTTATTTTGTTATTCATCTTTTACATCATTCATACTTATCGGTTTTCTTCTTTCAATCAAGGAAGTAATTGAGCATCTCAACTCTTATCTATGCGAATATAGAGGAGAAGTTCTAAAGTTCTCAATTTGATTATAGCTTCACTTCTTGATTTGAGTTGACCACTTGCATTATTTATTTTAATTATTGTGTTTTCGCATTTGATTAGAATTACACCTATTCATCCCCCTCTAGGTGTACTTTCAGAGAGCATATATAGTATCAGATACAACAGCGCCCGAAAGGAGAGAATTCAAAATGCAACATGTATGATACAGTCAGTTGGGCATCGGAATGTTAGTTTTTTGTATTATCAAGTTCGGTTAGGATAATTTGATGTAATTTTGTATTATTTTTTCACTTACCTTACAAAAAAAAAATATTCGTATTGATATATGCTTCTATATGCTTTTAATATTTTTGTTCTGGATTCTTGATTAGTCTCAGCGTCCATCTTTAATTGTGTGTATCTAATTAATATATGTATATGTTGTAGATAATTAATATGCGTACAAGTTATAGAGAGTACCACTGCTAAATTAAATTATTAAAAAATATTAAAACATATGACGTCGATTTTAAATTGACGTCAAATACCACTTTTAACGTCGATTCATAAATAACCGACGTGAAAAGTTTTGTTTCACATCGGTTATCTAAATAACCGATGTGAAAACCAATCACCCCAAAAATTTACAAGTCGGTTATTTAATGTACCGAAGTGGAAGGGCAACTTTTCACGTCAGTTTATATTATATAATAACCGACGTGAAAAGTCGCCCTACCACTTAAGTTTATTAAATTACTGACATGAAAAATTTCCTATTGACACAACCCACCTGACATATATAACGTCGGTTTTTAAATAACAGATGTTAAATATTGCCTTTTTAATGTCGCTGTAAAACTGACGTGAAATGTTTACGTCACCTAGATAGCGTCGGTTCGTTAACCGGCGTTGTTTTTTACCATGTCAGTTTAAAACCAATGTGGTATCTCTTTCAGTTGCAGTGATGGGAAGCTTCGCAATATTGGAAATTCAGAAGGCTTATTGTAATCTATATCTGCTACAATATTATTGTTTAATCCTAATTTTTGGCAGCAAAAGTTGTACGTGTACATATAAATTTAGACTTCAAGCATGTTATCTGGTAATCAAGCTACCTAACTTTTTTGTTTTTATCATAATGAAGTTGAATATTGAGTTAGTTAGCAGACTTCTTGTAACACGCCATCACTTTCCTTGGTCTGTTTGGTTGTCGTAACTGGTCGTAATTCGTAGTTATAATTGGTAAAGTCTTTTACAATTGTAAATGAGTTACATGTATGTAAATTTTACGGTGTTTGGTTGGTAATATAAAATTGTAAAGTGGGAAAATGTATTGTACTTTACGGTGTTTGGTTGTCGTAATGTATAAGTCGTAAGTGAAGAAGTTGACCACAAAATTAACTATTTGGTTATTTTAAAAGTTTTAATACTGCAAATAAATATTAAAAAAAGTTAAATATTAAAAAATTTTAATATTAATATAAAAAAATATTACAAATTTGTATGACCACAAAATTAACTGTAACTGGGCTGTAAGTGAGTGGTAACTGAGTTGAAAGTGAGTGTTAATTGAGTTATGTAAGTCTTTTACGAATTACGGTTCAAACAAACGTCGTAGTTGTAACTGGGTAATAAGTCATTTACGAATTACGGAGTTTTATGCGAAACAAACGGCCTCTAAATCAAAGCAGAGGATCGTCAGACATGGGGCCTGCTCAACGTATTACAAGGGATTTCCCTTCTCTCATTATTATATCCTGGTAAAAAAAAAAATTTTAAGCCTCCGTATATAATTTTTTTTTACCAAAATGCCCCTAGATATGAAACTTTATTCATCCCCCTATGTGTCTTTGTACTTCATAGTCACAAGAGTTGAAGGTTAAGGTTAAATATTTAGAATATTTCTTGTTATAATATGGCGAGGTGGAACATTTGAGATACATTAAATACGCCTGACATGCATAAAAGGTGTAAGCTCACGAAACATGTCCGCTTATAACATTGAATTTGTTCACCAGGTGCAGAAAAAGATGCAAACTCAGAAACTATCCACATGTAGCATTGAATGTGCCCACCTATAGTTGTATTATAAGATTTTATTTACATAAAGCTTGGAATAATGTGATTCTTCTGAGATTTGAAATTTTAGTAACGTATAATGATGGTATTACCAGTCTTGGAGGTTTGATATGCTTATTTTGTGAAAAAGTAATTATTTTTTTTCTTGTATAATATTTAATTAGCAAAATAAAAATAAGAAATTTTGTATTTAATTTTTTTTGAAAACATTAGGCTATTTTTCTCGTAGGCTATTTTTTTTTATAATTTAATTTTTGAATTCTTTTATTGCAATATGATTCCCAATATCTGTTCTCACTAATTTAAGAATAATGAATACATTGAACTAAAAGATAGATAATTTATATGAAGTGTAGACATACTACCTAAAAAGTTGACAATTTTATACGAAAAATAGAACTAAAATATAAAATATCCACTTTTTATAATTATTTTTATACTTAGTCTTAATCCGCCTACTTATAGGTTAACTTGTCCACATTATTGTCAGTATGTCCACCTATAAATCAACTTGTCCACTTTCTAATGAAATTATCTACCACATTTTAGTTTTCACTTGTATATGAAATTGTTCACATTATTTTCAGTTTGTCCAACAATGGGTCAAAATGGACACTTCTTACTGAAATTGTCCATATTACTGTTAGTCTATAAAATATGAACAATTTTACTTCAATTTTTTGTATTAAACTGTTCAAATTTTATTTAGTATGTTTACATTTCGTATAAAATTGCCCACCTTTTAGTTGAGTATATTTATAATTTTCAAATTAGTGAAAACACTTATTGCGAACATTGTTGCGATAAAAGATTCAAAAATTTAAATTTATAAGGAAAAAATAATAGCCTATGAGAGAGAAAAATAGCTTAATGTATACAAGAAAAAAAATAAATAGAAAATTTCTTATTTTTAATTTGCTAATTAATATAATACAAAAAAGTAGACAATTTCTCATAAAGTAAGTATATTAAAGATCTAACACCAGTAATACAAGGATTAAATGCAATTAAAACTTCAAATCTGATAAATCTCGCATTATTCAAGACTTTATTTAAAAAAAAATCCTTTATCACAACTATAAGTAGACAAATTTGATGTTACAGGTGGGCAGATTCTAAGCTTTGCACATTTTCCATTCTATATTCACTATATTAATAATAATTTTTCTCACTAAAATGATATGGAAAAACATTATCAAAAATGATGAATTTGTCCACCCAACACAAAATCTAGACTATTAAATGCTCCTGTAACAGTAGATATCTGCCAAAAATTCGTATATCAATGCGCATTTGCTGAGTAAAACTGAGGTGGACAAATAATAAAGAAGGGTGGACAAACTGGGAGCTGCTAATGAGTAGGGCGTGAGCAACGCGCGACGAGCATTAAATGTGCGTTGGCACTGGGCTAATCACGTTGTCCAGTGCCAGCTCAGAGAAGGGTAATACTTTCATAGCATTCATTTTTGGTAGACACACATTTCTAGTCACACGACAAACTTAGTCAAGGTTTTTTTTTTTAAGAACGGGAAACTATTATATAGGGGGGACCAACATGTACATAGGACGCCGATCTAACTTTTAGGCATCAAGTACGGATCAGGATTTAAATTCTAGTACAAAATCAGATTAAGGTTGGATTTAAATCCAATAGTATATCGGATTCAAATTCTTGTAAGACATTCTCTTATCAAATTCAGGTTTGTGAGAGCACAGCTCACTCTCCCGGTCCTGAGTTTGATTCTCACCACCCGCAGGCACCAATTAATTATTTTCAACCACCGTGACCGCATCCGATCACGATGTGTGGTTGGTTTACCAATCAAAAAAAAAAAAAAAAATTCAGACTTGAATTCAGATTTTACATAGACCCGATAGGGATCCAACCCATTTACAACCCAATGGGTGTAGTATTGCTTCATAGAAGGAGACCAATACTTAGTATTGACTTGTACATGCAGTTTACGACTAGAGGTTAGACCATTTTAATGGTTGTCATGCATATGTCATGGATTACCACAAATTAAACCATGTTTTTTAGAGTTTTTCAAACACAGTAGACGCTTGGATAATTATTTGATTGCCACAAATAGAGGAGGTCTATGAAGCTATATCCTCAAATTGTTAACAACCCATAACTTGAGACTAGACGAAGTATTTGATTGCTATGAAGAGAAGATCAGGTCTATGAAACTATATCCTCAAATTGCAATCAGCCCTTGACCCATTATATGTGCTAGATCCTTGTTCTAATTTTAATAGTTTCCCAGCCAAAAAGAAATAATAATAAATGTAATAAGATTTCAAAAATGTGAACCAACAACCAAAAAGTCATCCGTTATCTTAATTTGAGTTGGTCAACACGGAATGAAAGCGCTCAACTCGTAATAAAATATTTTGATGAATTATTTTAATTTTCTTATCATATATTAGAATATAAAATATTATAGGTAGAGTTGCCTAAATCCTTATCAAATGCTCCATCGAAATTCAACTCTTCACTGCGTGGGAGGACGGCGAACGTCACCCACACACACGACTAAGTTCGGGGCATGGCTCTGATACCAATTGAAGGCCCTGTTAAGTTGAGTTGCCCAAATCCTTATAATCCCAAGACCATCCCACGTCTAGCCGATGTGGGACTATTTGTTCGACCCAAATCCCAATAGCTGTTGATTATGTTTAATTCTCATTGAGGTGTGCATTTAAAAAATAATTAAAAAAAAAAGAGAGAGGAAGGACAAAAAGAAAATTTTCTGTGTCGACGAGACAAAGATGGTGGCTAATAACTACACGTGATTGAAATATTTTCAGGTTTGCGTGGATCATGACAACACCAATGAATTGACTGTTCCAATAGTGAATTAGAAAGCATTCACGTGCAAGATTTGTCTTGGTGTTTCATTTCCTTAGTGTGATTTTTTCAACGGTTAGCTGTCTCAGACTCTCAATGTCTGACCAAAAATTTTAAAGACTCTCATTTTGGCCTTAAAATCTTTAGATATATATAACCCAAAGGGTAATGACTGTAACATCACAATTAATTGAAGCAAGCAGACCAAAAGATCAAGGTTTTGACCTTCTCATTTCCCTACTAAATCTCTATCTAAATAGCCATGCGCTAGAAGAGCCCCGTTCAGTTCAACATAAGTTTTGTGTTACTATTGTTGGGCCACTTTGATTTTGCAAGCCCAGCCTTGGCCAAAACTCGTTACCATGACATTGTTCTAATTTTTTTTTTTTGGTTTGGTTGATGTTAGTCTGTACTTGTTATGCATAAGCATTGCCAAATATATTTATGTAATTTTAAACATGCATTCATGCAGATAAACGAACATCCTACACTCAGTTTTGTCACACCAAAAACATCCTAACCGTGAACGGCAGTTCCCGGGGCCACCAATTTATGCACGTAAGGGCGACACCATGACCGTTAGGGCACGCAATCAAGGAGACTACAACATACATTGGTACGTACACACGGTACAAATTGTGGAATAAACGTCAGCAGTTATAATGTCGTTTTTTTACACAAAACGATGTTACAACATTATACAATATCGGTTAATAATTAACCAACGTCGCTTCACGGTATAACATCGGTTAAACGTAACCGTTGTGTTCGGATCTTTATCCTTAATAAGATCACGACACGTGTCTTACCGCCTCAGGAGTGTTCCCAGCGAATAACGATCTCAACATGCTAGCAGGCCCATTACAGGCCCAAAAAGAAAGGAGCTCACACTCATCCCGAGTTACCTACTCAGATCCGCAACTATCAGGTCCCTTTGAGGGACCACATCAGTCCGCGTCATTCATCCGGATGCTGAACTTGGGCGAAGTTATTCTGCTAGTCTGAAGCCCAATCTCCGTGATAAAGGCTCTCTGAGGAATTCCACTTTCACTCAAGTGATAAATTAGCAATGCGATTTTCATGAATCATGGAATCAGTTGCACACCCTGATCTTCCCCACTCTCTAGTTGTAACAACCCTACAGCTAACTGGGCAGCTGTGGATAAGGAAGATTCCTCGGCGTATCAATCAAATAACCTTGGCGCGATCAAAACAGCTGCACGATTTACAAATACGCAGTTTGAATGGAGAAGGATAGCAATGAATCCCTCTGTGCGCCTATCTCAACGACCAAGGCGAGCAATTGTAGATGACAGTAAAATGTCTTGCGTGTCTATATAAACAACCCAAGCGATTATGATTCAGGGATCGTGCAATATGAGAATCTTCGCGATCTTTGTCGTCACCAACAACCTAGACATGTATATGTGTGTGTGCGCGCTTGCGTATGTGTATATATAGCTCCTTCTCTGTCAAGAAGGAAGGTTGGCTTCTGGTTACTACTGAGAACTCCATTCATACTGTATTGTTTGCTCTTCTCTCATGAAGAATACTTATTCTCATGCCTGAGTGTTTTCGGTTGGCGCCACACTGGTGCTCTTGACAAAGGGTGTTTTGTGTTTTTGGTAGGATTAATCAGGATCATCTAACCGTCTATGACAAAAAATCCCCACCACAGCAACCGACGTTATTGGAAATCACTTTGGGGTGAATAGGCGATGTACTAATCGAATGCAGAATTTAAAAACTTATTGATCTTACACGTTAATTACATGTTTTCATATTGTATGTGTCATATATTTGTATTTAATCTTTAATAAAAATCTTTTTTTAATATATTTTCATGTTCAGTGGGTGTAAGATAATTAAGGAAGAAAATAAATGTTGACAGATTTATCCAATTAAATCTAAAAGTTTAAAAAAAAGGGATCAATTCAAATCCAGAGTTTCTAGAAGCCATCTTATCTGAAGATCGGGTATATTAGATGAGAAAAATACCAATAAATTCAAGTAAAAATAGATTTTGAAGACTCAATTGGTTGAGCTGAAGATCAAAGAATATCTCATCAAATCCAGAACAAAAATTCAAAATCTAAGAGGATAAAAGGATAGGGGACAGATGGACGGACAAACGCACCCTTGATCCTTGCCCTACGATTAGGATCTTGCCACGAAAACACGACAAAAGTCGCGTTTCTGCTGCTTGTTGTTTGAATCTGGGGGAGCATAGCCCTACGACCAGGATCTTGCCACAGAAACGCGACAAAAGCCGCATTTCTGCTGCTTGTTGCTTGAATTTGGGGGGCATTTGCTTCCCCTATCTGATCACTCCTCTTTCTAACCTATTTTGCCTATAAATACCTACATACTCAGAGGCAGAGGGACGAAGACTAGGATCTAAATTTTTCCTTCTTAAGGATAGATTTATGTTAGATAGTTGCAATTGACTTTGTAATTTCTTTTGTTCTTGTTCTAGTCTAGTCCAGCCACAAGTGTGAGAGAGAGAGTGATTGTAATCCGACGTTGATGTAACATCAATAAAGATTCAGACTTCTCTTCTTCTCCAACTTACGGGTATGTTTCATTTTAATTATATGTCTCGTTTAACATCGACTATAAGTAGCTAAACTAGTTTTTTTGGGCTCACTATCATCTCTCTCTGATCCTTCTTTATTTTGAACAATTTTTGTGCAAAGAACCCAATAGAATCATATGAATGCCTTAAACTAATCCTTACTTCTTTGCAAGTGTTCTTGAAGGCACATGAGGATGGGTTTGAATTTCTAAACTTTCATTTTGAAAATAATACTTGAATTTATTTTTTACTTCATACTTGAAAAACAAACTTGCTGATTTAACATTCAGTTCAAGAGGGATATTTTAAAAAAGGAGTTAACTTTTCCCAACAAACATCTTATTTGCTCTACTTAAACTTTCAAAATCAAGCTTAAGTTTGCCTATGATCGAGTTGAGGCACTGAGATTTTCAAGAGAAGAATATATCATTGAGTAGTAAGATAGTAAGTCCGGATCTTTTCCATAATTTAAATCACAATATATTTATTCTCAAAGCATTTTTAAAGATCATCTTCTCCAAAACTTATTCTAAATTTCCATTTTTTTCCCTTTGAATCACTTCTTTACTCTCTATCTTCTTTTCAACTAAAAAATACCAACATTAAAACTTATTTTTCTCAAAATACCAAAACGCTTGCATCACATCTCTCCTCGTAGACATGACCCGTTAGCCCTAAGCTACACAGTATTTCTAATTTTTTGAATCAATTTTTAGCACCGTTGCCGGGGAGGTTACGGTATTCTTGTGTTTTAACAAGTTTAGTATTTTATTTCAGGGTTAAAGAAATCCGGTTAAATGTTCAAGTTTTGCAGAAGAAGACTTGTGATCCTGTGCCCCTGCTCAAAAAAGTAGGGAACATGATTTCAAGAGTTTGCAGCAGAAAAGCAATTTATTATGGGGCTACCAAAAAATATTCCTTATAGGATATATTGCTCTGCAAAAATAAGCTTTCTTTATTACTATTTTTCTATACTTAATTATCTCACAATCCTGTTTTTAATACAACAGTAATCTATTGATTGAAATTAATTAAAAAATATTTAGACTTGCATTCCTAGGCATTTGCTAATTACGTTTTCATTTCACTTATTGTTGAAGAAAATTGGAGACAAGGTTTGTATGCATAACATATAACTTAGAAAATATTTTGAGTGATTACTTACTTGTTGAATGCTGCTTTTCTATATCTTGCACACTTTGTACTAAATTATTTTAAAGGCAAAACCCAACAAAAGATAAGGTGGCAAAGTCATTACCCTTTCTTAGCCCACAAACCTTCTCCAAGCACGCACAACCTAAGCCTAACTTAAAATCTGATAGACGTTGACCTTAGGGACATCTCGAGCTCATTAGGAGGTTATCCTAAGGAGGAAGGTTTTTGAATTTGGCTCCCGCCACATCGGTGTCAAAGGACAGGGATTGAGAGGCGAAACCTCGAAAGCTAGTGGTTTGGCTTAATTAGGCCCGTCACTTTTGCGCGGATACCTCCCACCAATCTTTCCCGACTTGGCTGATTAGCTTGTGGTCTGAATCTGCGTTATACCTCCTGTGGACAATCTAACCAGATAGGAGTTGTCTAGGTCCAAGTCTCCTTTAGAATAGGCATGGTTGAATTTTTTTCTTTTTAATTGATTGTTGAGCTTGTTTGTGGTAGTATATGTGTATACAAGTGTGGTCGAGAGGCCCAAATTCATTTAGGTTAATTAGAAACACTTTACCACCCAAACTAGAACCAAAACTAGATCAGGTTATGGTTCAACTGACATTTTTTCAGGATAGATTCTATCCCATGAGAACCTCACTTTCACCTTGTATCAACTCTCATCGATTGGTGATAACAACTTTGAGCTCAAGCCTCAATTCATCAATACACTTCCCAAGTTTCATGGGCTAGAGTCCAAAGATGCATATTTTCTAGAGTCCAAAGATGCATATTTCTTCATGAGAGAACTTGAGAAAGTGTGCCAAATAATGAAATTACTCAACTTTGTAGATGATATTATTAGGTTGTGATTTGTCCCATTTTCTCTTAAGGACTTAGCCAAGAAATGGCTCTACAGCTTGGAGGTCGGATCTATCACATTATGGGACAGTTTTGTCAAGGTCTTCCTAAAAAAGTTCTACCCTATCTACAAGACCGCCCTTATTAGAAAAAATATAATATAGTACAAATAAGAACCTAACGAACTATTTTGAAAATATTTTGAACGTTTCAAATTCCTTCTTGTCCAATGCCCTCATCATGGCGTAGAGAAGTGGCAGCAATGCCAAATTCTCTATGATGGTGTAGATTATCAAAATAAGACTTTTTTTGAAACCATGTGTGGAAGGAAGTTCTTGAAAAAAGATGAAAGCGGAGGGTGGTAAATAGATGAGGATCTAACCGAGAAAGACCCTACAATGGGAACCTGCCAACAAAGAGTCTAAGATTGCAAACCCTATCTCTTCAAAAAGAGCTCTCCACTCGATAGAGGATTCCATAGCAACTGAGGCAAAATTCGCTAACCTTATGCGAAGACTAAAAGCCATAGAAATTAAGGAATCAGTTCCGGTGAGCTAAGTCAGCCCAACATTGTCTCTGATGGCGAGCTGCACTTACTGCCAAGAGATGAACCATATATTGAGTAGTGTCCAGTTTTTCAGGCTCAATAGGTGTTGACCGAGCCCATGAATGCAGCCTTTTCAAGGCCCTATAACAATCCCTACGCTCCAACTTACAATCCTGGCTGGAAGAATCACTTGAATTTCTCATGGATCCAAAATAAACACTTCCCACCTTTCAACCATCAATCCAATTTTTCCAATTATTAACAAATCTTTCCCAACAAAGTTCCCCATTCCTCCATCCAAGGTCCTCAATTTGAAGAGAACTCAACCGATTTTGAGAAGATTCTTACATCTTTCATGTAAAATACAGGACAAGTCATATCTAGGTTAGAGCTCCAAATGAGTCAGTTAGCCAGTTTCCTATGTGAAAGACCCAAAAGAATATTTGGCTCAAGAGGATCAAATGAACCAATGTAATTTGGTTCATATATTGCGGTCCAGAAAACAAGTTGATAACCAAGTGTCAACACCATCAAATTCAACATAAGCATCCACCTTACCTAGTCCCACTCTACCTCCATTTGACTCCGACAACAGTGAAAAGACAAGTCAGCTGAAAATGTGCACAAGCTTATAGCACCTTACACAAATAGGCTTAAAAACAAACAAAGTGCACAAATAGATAATGTGCGTGAGATTTTTAATCAAATCAAGATTAATGTACCTCTTCTTGATGCTATCCAATAAGTTCCTAACTATATCAAATTTCTTAAGGACATGTGTACCAAGAAGAGAAAGACTAATGTGCCCAAGAAAGTTTTTCTAACCACTATCATTAGTGAGCTATTGTTCAATCAAATCCTTGTCAAGCACAAGGATCCCGGTTGCCCTACCATTTCTTGCACAATAGGCCAAACTGCAATTAATTTTGCACTTCTTGATTTGAGAGCAAGTATCAACTTTTTCCTCTCTCAGTCTACCAACTTGGGCTGGGCGAGCTTAGTCTGACTAAAGTTACAATCCAATTAGCTGATTGGTCTGTTTTCCAAAGGAGAAATTACCAATTTCTTTATCCTAGTTGGGGAGTTTATCTACCCAGTAGATTTTATTGTTCTTGAGACCCAACCTGTATCGAATCCTAGGTCTCAAAATCCGTTATCTTAGGCCGTTCATTCCTTGTGACTGCAATATGATTATCAAATGTAATACCCCGTTCCCGGAATACGTACTTAGTTGCGTATTCAGATTTTCGATCGTATTTTTTCGATTTGTTTCCTATATTTATTCCGTATTATGAATTCCTTGTATGATTGTTTTATCTTGGTTGTAGATTCGTGGATTCGGAGTCAGCCCTAGTCTGAACCGAAGACCCGATTATAGTATAGTATTCGATTTGGCCTTTCCGGTGATTAGATTTGACCGATTTCAGTTTCAAATGTTATTTTCCAATATATTAGATTTTCTGTGATTTTCTAGATTTTTCTTGGATTAAATTGAATTTCTTCAAAACCGGTGTCGGCCAGTGCCGCTGACCGATTCCCGGATTTTTAATTCTCAAACTGATTGGAATTTCATGATAGTCCTTTAGACTTTATCTTTTAGAATTGCATTTCCTACCTACATTCTTTTCTGAGAATTTTATGATTTTATGAAAATTCCAACGGAGTCGGTAGGTAACTGATTCCGGGATTTTTAGTTTAAAACTATAAAGTATTTCTTAAAAGGATTTCACTATGAGTCTTCATATATTATTATTGATTTTTGGGTAAATTTTCGAGTCGTTCGAAATACTTGAATTTCGGACGATTCCGGCTTTTTCCGAAATGATTTCCACATCTTTGACTTTAACCCAGGTATCAGTCTTTTCATCAGTTTCATCTTGAGTCCAAGAGAAAATATCTTCTCTTTATTAATTCTTTTCCTTTTCCTTTTTCTATTTTCCTTCCTTTTTCTCAAGACAAATGGATTTTTCCCAATTTTCCAAATTCCAAAACCCTTTCCAAAATGCCACCTCATTCCCACTCACTCTCTCTCTCTCCCATGGCCGGCCAAGTGGCCAAGTGAGGGGCACCTCACCCTCTCTTTGTCAAGCCCCTATTGGCTAAGAGAGGACACCCTCATCCCTCCCCATTTGCACAAAGCCCCTCTCATCTACACTATTGCTCCTCCTTTACAAAACCAAAATCATATATAAATCAATCCTTTTCATTTCTTCCCTTTTCTCCACTTCTCCAAAAGAGAAAACCCTCTCCAAGTCTCTCCTTCACCTCAACCTAAACCTAGCTCCAAGAACTCCCCAATCCTTCACCTCCACCTCAAGACCTCAAGGGCTTCAACTAAGGACTTCATCTTCAACCACCACTCCCAAAGCAACACCAAGATCAACTTCCTCATCTCAAGCTTCAACAACTAGTTGTGGATTTAAACCATCATCTCCACCTTGGATCAAGCTCCAAATTGAACGGTTCCAAGTGAGTATCTTTACTCACCAAGATATGTTCCATTCCTAGTATACTGTACCCCCATATCTTGTGCTCACATATCATAAAAATCACATTTTATCATCAAGAAAAACCCCAATTTTCGTTCTGTAAACTGCTCCCCGACACCTATTAGTCGACTTGACCTAGAACCTAGTCGACTAGAACCCTTAGCTGGAACTTAGCTTTTCTGGAAAAACACAGTATTAGTCGACTTACCCCAATTATTAGTCGACTAACCCCTTCTGGAAACAAATCTCAACTCTCTCTGGAAATCCCTATTAGTCGACTCCTGAATTCACCTAGTCGACTAACCCTCCTTAGACCAGAAAACTCAACTCTAGGCCCCAGTCGACTTAAGCCTAATTATTAGTCGACTTGAACCCCTAGTCGACTAACCATTTTCCTTAGTCGACTAATGTTTCCTGAAACAGAAACCCCAATTCTCTGTATCCCAGACTTAGTCGACTTGCGTGTCTGTTAGTCGACTCGAGACCTATATTAGTCGACTAATCCCTTGACCCTAGTCGACTCCTGAAACAATCCCAACTCTCGGGTGCACAGATTTAGTCGACTATACAAGACTGTTAGTCGACTAATCCCACTTGTAGTCGACTAATCCTTCCACCTAGTCGACTAATTCTGCCTGTATGTCTTAGATGATTTCTTTTCTAAAATTAGATCTTGTCGTTGGTTTATGTGTTATGCATTATGGTTTCTCGTACTTCATGACTGGTACTTTAGGACTTATTACTTATTGGATCTCACCTCATATTACTTCATGACTTGTTAATTAACATTATCAACCACTGTCAACTTTATATTCTCTTTTAACACATGTATGTCACCTAACCATACCACTACCTTGCTAGACCCTATTGTTATGACATGACTGACCCGGCCTATATCAAACTACTGTTATGTTTCATTTCTTGTTATACATCACCACCTCGTCATGCTATCTTGTAAAACCAAGCATGATACACTTAAACTTGTAATTATATGTTACGGGAATCCTGTCTTGTTTATGGAACTAAGTGCCACACCACACTGGTGGGGGCCACCTCTAGAATCCACTCCCTCAGAACAAAGTGCCACATGGAACAAAGTGCCACACCCACGGTGGGGGCGACCTCTTGAATCTGTGGGGGCCACCTCTGAATCTGTTGGGCTATTACCGTTATGACTGTTTATTCCCGTAATCTGATAATCTAAGTAAACTACAACTTGTATGGGTATGGGTGGAAGTGATGGATGCCGGAATGATACCTTGCTTATAGTAGGTGGGCGGAATATGGAGATTACTGTTAGTGGGACTTTGGGCCCACACTATATGACTGTTAGGGGACTTTGGGCCTCCAAACCGGTTCCAGGTGTATGGAAACTACTATAAGAAGTGTTATCAGTTCTCCATCGGCTTCGTTAACAAAACTCGAATAGCTTATATATGGATGTATGTGAGTTGGGATCGATACCGAGACACGTACCTAGATATATGGGTTAGGCGTGTAATAAAATAATAGATGTCAGTTAGTTCTCCGTTATAGTTACTGTTATGAGTACCAGCTATGATCCTGTCTTAGTTCCTGTTATGACTATTATTTACTTGTCGTGATTCCAGTGATGATTCCGGTTATTGGATTATGTCTTTTTCATTATGATTCATGTCTTCTTGTTATGTATTCTCGTTATGACTATCGTATGATTTGCAACTCTGATTTATATGCTTGGATTACTGTGGCATGATGATAGAGGTATATAGATGAGGGTTTCCTTGTGGATTATTCCTTCGATGTACTGGTTTCATGGGACAGTGACTTAAGTATATACAATCACTTTTGCTTGTAATCAGCTTTACTTGTACCCCCTGTATTATGATTACTTTATATTCGTTCATCTATACCATACTTGTGTTTTAACCCTATTCATGTCTCTTAGCCACTTGGCTGTAGTTCATTTACTGTTGCATGTCTTGATCCCTTGGATTGCACATTCAGATTCCGTAGCTGGATCGAAGTGGAGCTGTCCACAGTAGATCGAGCTTTCCTTTGGGCAGGCAGCCTAGCTCTACTTCCTTTGCACCGGACTCCTCTTTGACTCACGGGATCTTCATCCTCCTCGTGAGCCTTTTGTATCTCTATTGTATATTTCACTTTGGACTGGTTGTGATGACTGATACATGTAATTTGTAATGTTTATCATACACCGTGATGACTTTGTGTCTGTACTTTATGTGGGTTTGGCATAGTTGTATACCACGCTTTGTGTTGTACCCTGACTCTTGCTTGTACTTTTATGCTTAGCGTATATACGTGGGGGCTTCTTCTGACCTACGTATATACGTTGCAGTGACGTCCCGTATCTGTGG